>BJBW01006546.1:53215-71660 GCA_004320125.1 Scolopax mira
TGTCATTTTGCTGTCTACCAGGACTCCCAGATCTTTCTCCTCAGAGCTTGTCTCCAGCATGTCTACGCCTAACCTGTATTGGTGCCTGATGTTCTTCTTCCTCAGGTGCAGGACCATACACTTTTCCCTGTTGAACCTCATGAGGTTTTTCCTTGCCCAGCTCTCCAGTGTGTCCAGGTCTCGTTGGATGGCAGCAACTCCTCCCAGTTTGGTATTATCAGCAAACTTGCTGAGGATACACTCAGCAAATTTGATAAGCAATAAATGATTTTATTTCCATTTAAAACAGCCATAAAGATGTACTTTCCTGAAAATATACTCCAGATTTTATATTATGGAAGTATTTGTGATAAACAGGAGACATTAGCACCTATTTATTTAAAAATGTGTGGAGAATCTCTAAATTCAGTATGGTTTTCACATTTCTCTGAAAAAGGTTTGTAATCTAAGTTCTGAGAACTTTTAAGGTCCAGTCCTTCATATACTAAAAAAGAAAAGGAAAAGGAAAAAAAAGCAGCAGCTTAAGGAGCTTAAAATCCTTGATAACTGTATTAGAACAGAAATTCACAGCATAATTGGTGCTAAATTTAATTACTTGGAGTATGCAGGATGAAGAAGATCAGTGCAAACAAAGAATGAGCGTAGAGGGTTAAGCTAAGGTCACCAGAGAAACTGCAACTGCACAGTGAGGAAAAAATGGCATGAAAATGTGTCTGCAGCATAGAAGTGGTGGAATGACTGTCTCCGCAAACACTTTGAAGACATGAGACATAAAATGGCAAAGGTGTTTACTGAAGTTGAGGTACCAATGTGATATTGGCATCTTATAGCTGAACTTATCAAAAGGGATCACAGATCTGACTGATCCCAGTGGTTAAAATTTCAACCAGACTCTGAAGAGAACAAACACAATTTCCTGTCAATACAGATGGGTGAGGGGAGGTTTAACAAATCAGAAATCATAAACCTAATAACCTCAACCTAATAACCTAGGTTTCCTTTGGAAAAACAAACTGTAGAACAATGTTTAACGATCAGTTAATGTTAATAAACTACAGAACAATGTTGTATTCTTTTTGCAGGTTTCCCATCTAAACCATGTCACTTGTATTTCTTGGAGAACAAGAGAGTTTTACATACTTTGGCAGTTTTCAGAAAACTGGGGAATGGAGAATATTAGAATGGATGAATATCACATAATGAACTTTTAATGAAGCACAGCAGTGGAAAACTACAACAAAAAAGCCAGTTCTGAAGATAAATGTACTAAACTGTGAAGAAAGTTCCTTGAATATCTGGCAGGGGCTGAGACAATGCCAAATCTGCAGGGGAAAGACAATATCATTACAGTTAGACTTTGATTTAGGGCTCAAGTAACAGCCTGAACTGATGATTCTTAATGAAGTCTATGAAGTAACTGCATGTGCTTTTAGCCATTGCAAACAGAAGAAAAACCACAGTAGTTTACAGAATTGAATGCATTTTTCTTCATTTTTGCAAAGGCCTCAATTTAAATGCAAAGGCGACTGCTGTAGCTCAGCTGACACAGGCTGTAACACTGACACAGCAGCACATTGCGTTGCCTACATTATTTCAAATACATTCTCAAGGTATTATGCTTAAAAACTTCTTAGTTGCCTTTGCAACTAATCATTATTTTCTATTTCTATGTTGTGGGACTTCTCCCATATTGCATATGTGGAACTACATGTAATATTCCAGTATTGGTGCAAAAGTATCCTCAGAACATATAATAAGAATTTATTGAAGGGAACCCTTTTGAAAAAAGAATGTTCAAACAAATAAATTATTTATAAAATAACATAATTAAATATTCCTGGAAAGTAGAATGAAGTAACTACTTGGAAAGAAAACAAGGTACAAAACCAAAGCACAACCTGCAAATTAAAGCTAGGACTGGAGATCAGGAGGTTTCATCCTTTATTTCTATTATGGCAGAGCCCTACATATGAACTTTGACAATTGCCCTTTCTCCCACCATTTCCCATATGTGAGTCATTCACATCCTAAGGAGCTTTGAGGTTAATTCCTCCACACTTTCAAATTTACAAAAATTTAATTAGCCTGAGTGAGAACCATGCAGACATACATAAAATCTAGTCTGATATAGAACTGAAAACACATAAGATGAAATAATACTGCAAAGCAAGATTTATGGGAAAAACAATCTAAAGATTTTTGGCACAGCTTTTCATTTAAACCCAGAGTATTTCTGTGCTGCTAGAAATGCTGTACAACAACTAAGGCTAATCATTCAGAGCAATACCAGAGGAGGCCTGCACCACCTGAACAGCTGAAGGAAAGAAGATTAACTTTTTCTCTCACACACACATGCACACACATGCTCTCACACACTCTCATTTAATCTGTGGCAAAATTCTCTTGAGTTAGAAAATGGGTCAAGCTAGATGGTGTTAAAGCTTATCTACATAATGCTTCTGTTCTTGGGTCTTAGATTTTCTGACAGGAATCAAAATCAGGAAAATTTTTCCTGCTGCTCAGGCGGAGCCAGTGTTCAAACCGCCTGTGAGGAGCTGGTCCCTCCTGCTGACCTGTTCACTAGGTGAACAAAGGCAGCAGCTGGCTATGCTTGCTTCATTACTTAAAATTAGACAGAACAGAGTCTTGCTTTCCCTCTTGGCAACAAGTATTCCTAACAAGCTGCTTCTTTGCATCACCTCACACTTTATTTCCTCTGAAGCTGAGGGTTACTATTACAATTATAAACTCCAGTTAAAATTAATGCACATGAGTTTGGGCATGTAGGTGATAAAAACTACTTTAAATATCAACAGTAATATGAAATTTAGGGGATGCTTTTCACCTTCCTGGTGCTCTCTGGGACAATTTTCAAGGTTTTTATTCAAATGTGCTTCAATGAAAATGCTGAAGGTATTTTCTTAAACATTTTTTTTCTCCGCTTTTGAAAAGAGAAAGTGTGAAAGAAGCAACATGATGCCTCTTTCATTGTCACAGAGATTGCACACTTTGCAGGATCAATGGTTCAACACAGCATCACAAAGCCATTAGTACATGGCTGCCAAAATGGCCTTTGAGGCACAACCGCCAACTCAGAAACGCAGAAAAAGCCCACATACGGTGTTATGAAAGCCACATCTCTGTAAAAATCTCTTAATGTAGACTAACCAATTGACAGCCTCCACAGGTCTAGAGATGTTTTCATCTTTGTGATCTTTTGTATTTGTCTTGATGAGACAAACCTGTTTATATTGTAAACATGAACCCATGAGTGCATCTATACTTCATCTCATGCATTCTGAGTAGACCACTCAAGTCAATAGGGGCTCATGATGTGTCAAAATATACTTATTCTGTAAATCTTTGCAGTAGAAGTGCATGCACTAGTCAGGATTTGAGTTATAACTCTTTCTCTATTAACAACACTGATATTGAAATGTATTTTGCAGAAATCCAGCTTTATTGATTTCAGTGTATATTGGCTGGAAGAAAAGGCTCAACTCACCTCTTAAAAATGATAAATAAAAAACTATCCAGACTTTGGAGGACTAAAAGGTTACATAAACTCTATTTCTCAGGTTTCTTAGTGACTGCTAATGAAACATTGCACATTTGACACTTCTACAGCATGAACTCAGAGGATTAAAGAAAACATAAGAAATAGTAAGATCCTGCATTTTCAGGTTTTTTTTCCCCAACTACTGATTTATGGTGTCCCATGATCATTTTAAAAGTGATCTGTGCAATTCTTATCTGTCATGGAAACAAATTCATTCACTGGGTGGCTGAACAACATGAGGTGAAATAAATTTCTCAGAAGCCTATCCCTGGAAGGCTGCTATCCATTACTGTTACAAGTTTGCAATTGAAATGGCTTTACTGCTATGCAGACATTATGATAAAATTTAAAGCTCTGTGAAAGATACATTAGAACAATAAATATAATTCAAACAATAAATTAGTGACAAAATATTGCTGGACATGATATGTTTATTTATTCTGACAATTTTTTGAGTTCATCAAAGTAAATGCAGAACTCCTTAAATCTGAAGTTAAGCCAAGAAATAATAACAGTGAAAAATGATACACAAATTGATGTATCCACATAGCAGGGGGATTAACACTTTCTCATTTTACCTATATATAGTACCTAGGTTTGCAGGCTCTCTGGCAGATGTGAATCAAAAGGTTCATCATAGTCAGCTACCTGATTTCACCTTAACGCTTCCAGATGTTCACTGTCTATACTTTAAAAGCACATTATGGATCATTATCCTCTCTCCAACCAGGAGTATCAAAGTCTGTATATGCACTGCAATTATAATGAATGCCTGATCACACAAGGTACTGAATAGTCTCATCACACAAACTAATTTACAAAAAAGCACTTCATTATATGCCTAACTTTAAAGACATGCTAAGATACTATTTTTTTAAGACCTGGGACCGGGACTTCAGTCCCAGTTAAACAGGGACTTCCGTCCAAGTTTAAATGTAGGCATTGCTTTAAATCTGTAATAAGCTGTGGGTTGATGGCAGTCACATTTCAAGTTTGCGGTCATTGTTCTTCTTCCACATAATTCCAGCTTAATATTTGCCACTGACATATGATATTCAAATAGATGGACCGAACACCAAAGATATAATATAACAAATGCTCCAGTGAAGCAGCAACTTACCCTTTAAAAGTTTTACCAGATTCTTCAAATTCCAATTCAAAGACTTTTGATTTTTAATTATGAAATTAAAGTAAGATATCACTTGGCTGGATAAGTAAAAATAATAATATTTAATCCATAAAAAACCCTTTAGTCTTTCCCATTTTCAGCAAAAAAGCTGGAGGAAAGGTACTTAGATACAAATTTAACCTAAATAATGAAAATCTCTGCATAAGAAAAAGGTTCTTGCAAGGTAACTTCTCTAGATAACAGTCTCTGGAACCCGTTACACAGCCTCAGGTTCTACAGAGTTTTGGACTGTTTTGTTCCCACTTGGCAAAGACTCTCACTGCATGATCCACCTCTCCTTTGTAAGGAAGCCAGATATTAGATACAACACACTCCTAACATAACAAGGTCCACACAGTCTACTTTTATGCTCCAGAGTGTGTTCCTGGGGTTCATCTCAGCTGGGGAGTACTTTGTATATGCACACTGCCATCCAGCTGCTCTGTGTCATGAGATCAATGGCTGAAACTTCTGATTGCCACAGTCACTTCCCCATTATGCTCCAGACAAGCCTGTTGGTTATCTGATACACTAATTTAAACTCTCTAGGGACTATGTTCTGAGGAAAAGAAAAGTAAGCCTAGCAAAGAATTTTCCTACCACTGTCAATTTATGGTTTAAGTCCTCAGAAATTACGGCTTCACAACCAAATATCAGACTTTCTGTGATGTTTTCCCTGCCCATTCTGGTATCACCTTTGGTGAGCTTGAGAACTCTCAACATGTCAGACTGGAGAGCTCATCCTGCCCTCATGCCTCTAGTGTGATATGCTTATTTTGTTATCTTCTGTCTTATTCCCACCTCTGCGTAGCAATATCCATTCAAAATTTGTTCCTACCTTTTCAACCATATCTTTTCACTCTCCTCTGGAAAGGCTGCTTGAACCAAAGATTCATGGAACACTGTACCAAAAAGGCAATCAGCCTTGACTGTAGCATTGACAATTTCTCAACAAGAGTCTTTATTGAAGTTTTAAACCCTTTTCTTGGTCAGACTAGCAGTTTGAACTGTAATTCAATAAGCTATCCAGTGCAAATTACACAGGTGTTAACAAATAATATAAAATGTAGTTCCTATTACAGATTCATCTCACAGTTTTAAAAATGGCCAATGGTCCTGTTTAACTTTACAGGACATCAACAGCATTATTTGTGAAGGAAACACTGTCCACATACAGTTCTGGTTCTTTTTTCATACTCTTATTAGTGAAACAGCAAAACAAGGCAAGCCTGTATTTGTGTCCAATGCAAAGCCAGTGAAATACAGTTGCCTTGACTTCAGTGAGCTGTGTGTGCATCATACCCTTCAGATTAATCCTGTGTGAGCTTCAGAATAAAACCTGTACTTGCATTAGAGTTTACAATGATAGGATATTATTTTCTAACTGGATTATGTTCATGTGTTACTAGAAGAATGTTCAGGGGGAACTTCCTGCTTTCTAAAATAACACAACTTTTACACGGTAACTTTCTCAAAGTTAACATTCAACTCTAAGTTATGGCTACACAGCTTAGGGTTTCAGTAGGACCACGTACTGTAGAGATAATAGGATGGAATTGCAGTTCTGTTAACTCTCTACTAAGGAATACAGTTCTTTATATTCATATTTGATTTTTCTTGCCTTGCTTGACCTCTCTTACATTTCCATTTGAGTCAATTGAATACTTTACTCTAAGCTACCTTTTCGCTCCAATAAAAGAAAAATTAAACAATATTGGCATAGATTGATCTTTCTTTCCATAATCCCTCAGTCAATGTCAAAAGGACTAAAGAGTTACAGTAGCCTTTTTGTAGGGTACCAGTATATCTCAGGTGAATGAAAGATAAAATAACTAAAATAAAAGTTTCTATCATGAATGAAAAATAGACAGTGAGTACTTGCTAATCATTAATTTTTAAGTACTATGATCCACCTTGCAGGATTTTATTATAAGTTTACACTTAATTGAATGGAAAGCCGATTCTGCCATTAAACAGTGCAGAATAACACATTTCAACTGTTTCTCCTCCCTGTTTAATAGATGAAAATGTCTAAATTGGTGCTTATCAGTTAATTTTGGTTTTACAAATGGCACTAAACTTTTCTGAAAGCTACATAAAGGAAGACTTCCTCTTTGCTCTACAATGGCTAAATATTTTTTATCAGGAGCTCTAGAAGAGTGTATTTTAAAAAATTGCAATTTAAATAACCATGATTTAACAACATGTCAGAATGTCATGGTCATATTGAATTAATGAAGACAACTGAAAAAATGCAGAATATAAAAGTGGGTCATTCTTGCAAAGGTTGTTTTGGGATGGTACTTGTAATTGAATGTAGAAGCAGCTCAGTAATATTTGTTGCATACTTTTTCATGAAGATTTTTTAATACAGTTTGCAAATAACAATGAGGGAATGATGTTTGTATAGAATATTCCTCCCAGAAGGATACAAAGATATCTAAGGTATCAGCAGGGCCATATGGTATGGCAACCTGCATGCTTTAAAGGACTCCTATAAGAAATCTGTCTTATAGGATATTTATGATATAAATACGTCTGGGTATAAGGACCCCAAAATATTTTTTGTTGACTAGTTGGGTAAATTAATTTCATTTTCATTTAAATCCTCTCATGCTGATGTATAAATGGTGCAAAATGTCATGCTTTTGTGTTTTGGGTTTTTTTCCTTTCCTTATTTCTTTCATAACATAAACTGAAATCCTTTCACCTTCTTGCAGGGTATTCAGCTTGACACAACCGTTGAAAACAGTGTTCTGGATGAGTGCCATAGGCAGCTTAGGCACAGTCAACTGCAGGATCAGCATCTTGTGTTGTGCTCATGGATCCTTGTGTTGGTGTAAACAGGGAATAAGGCATTGTTGACAGTCAGAGGCTGCATAAACCCGTTTCATTACATTATCATACAAGGATAGGAGGGTGATTACCAAGCTTATTACCTGTGTCTAAAATAATGTCTCTTGTGAAAGAGTGCACGTAGGAAATAGAGAAAGTCCTCTAAAAATCACCAAGAAATTGGTGTCCAAATTAAATCAGACAAATACCTCAGAATTACATTGATACCACTGAGACAGACTTCCGATATTAAAAATATGTAGAATCACACTCCAACATAAATTCTATGCCTGTTTTCCATTAAAATGCATTATTACTCCCTCAATAATTTTTATTCAGAATTCTGAGCTATTAACTCTGATACAATTTATCAGACATCTATAGAAAATGAGAAAATCAAATCTCTAATGGATTCTAGATCAGAAGAAAACAAAGACTGCTTTAAAAAATTTCATCTTTGTCTTCTTTCATCTCAATACCGACTTATCTGTAGAACAAGTACTACATACTTTCAAATATCCATGAAAAACATAAGTTTCAACAATGTGATGAAACAACCAAAACATAATAAATTCCCATGTGTTCCATGCAAACTCATTGCAAATTTGAGCTAAAGTGTGTTTTCATTAATTTCTGTCACTGATTTGCCCAATGTTACATTTGCCATGGACTTTAAATACCTGTCTGGTCAGTCAGAAGGGCTCAGCTCATGCCACCTGGAATGTTGAACTTGTCTCAGTTTTTATGCACTGCCCATAGGAAACAGATTAAGTTCTAGATAGGTTATTAATTATTATCACTGTTAGTCATTCTGGAGTGCAGTCATCGTTTTTTTTTTTTTTTTTTCTTTTTAGATGAGTACAATTCCCTTCCCTCCATCACTAGGATGGGAAAACATGATTTTAAATGAAAAACTCATTCTAGGTAATTAGAAATAGCAAGAAAAATATGAATGTAAACCCCACACAAGTGCCTCCTCATCTGACTTTATGTATCTGTACAACAAGATGTGTCTAGCTTGGTAGGATGTAAGTACTATTACTCAATTCTTACACTTCACCTTTGGTCCTGTAGGGACAGCTGCCTGTTTGCAGGGTGGCATTTAAATACTTTGCAACACATACAGAGTCCCTGTTATTTCAATGGTAGTAAATACACAGATTCTGGTGTATCTTTTAGATGTTTATGTAAAATATGGAGAAAAGTCATATTGATATATATCTTAGCTACAGCCTGCTGGCACTAATGGATGTTTAAAGAGGCTGACATTGCTTGAAGCGTCTTTTACTGTTGCAGAAAGTAATTTGACAAAGCTTGGGTTCCTGTCAATTGTGCAAATGTTCAATTCACCCTAGTAAATTGCCCAACCAAAATCAACCCCACAGCTTTAAACACTCTACAACGCTCCCTCAGTCATCAGAATCTAATCTGTATCCGCTTTCAGGCATACTTTCCATTCCTCTTCTGGATTATGAGTTCCCAGCAGTGATCATTTACTACATATTTCTACAGATATAAGCCAAATGAGACTCGGATAGGTCAAGTATTGTCTCATAAAATGTTAAATAAAATTATTGGTAATTTCAAGATGCCCATTTTAATCAAAACTGCATCTAAGGTAAAAGAGAAGCCTAACGTAGAATAAATAGAAAATAAATAGGCTTTGGATACTTTGGTTTTCCTTTCCTCTTCTTGTCTTGAATTTAGATATCCAAACTGCAGTCAGATTTTTCTTCAATAATTTGCATGCATTTTCTTGAAATTTAACTCTCCTAGGTCAGACTGTCAATTGATACATATATATCTGTGGATTTAAATGATTTAGAAATAGTCTTCTTCACCCTGTGTGATCTAGCATTCTACAGTTTGACAAGGACTGTCAAAGGCTTGCAAGGTGCTGTCAAAATACCACAAATACAGTACCTGCCCAGCACAAATGCCTTGTCTTGCCCCATCACTTACTCACCATAACAGCTACTATTCTTTTTGAATGAACTAGAGTGCATAGATGTTTGGTCTATGTTTGATGTCTCTCATGTATTATGAAGTCCTAGGACTAGCAATGCTGTAACTCAGTGCCAGGACTGAAACCTCTTTCTCTCCACTACCACTGTTATTCCAGGCCTGGCACTGAGAACAGTGGTTATTTAATGTTGAATTCCCTCCCGGACTGTACATCAACACCACAATGGTGAATACTAACTGTACAGATGTCACTATCACCCACTCCCTTCATAATTCTTCCCATTCTTTCTGTCTCTTTCTTCTGCCAGTGTAGAGACAAAGCTACCTGTCTAGCTCATGTAGAGTGAGCACATTCCTCCAGCTGACAGTCACTGAATTAAGCCCTGAGTTGTTCTGTCTCTGTCCCACTCAGAAAGGACACCCAACAAAAGGCAACTACAAGATACATGTATGTGAAAGGCTCTGACGAAGAGCAAATCTCATAGAAAATGTTTATCTTTTCCATTTTAATCTAGCACAGGGAACCTTCATCAGTCTGTCAACCCTGGGGTCAGCCCTTGGGACTGGCTGTTCTCCCCAGGAGCCCAATTCTACCAGTCAACAGCAAAGCCAGCACACCATCTGCCTTTTCCAAGACCCTGCCTTCACACTGCAGCAGCAAGCAGAAAAAGTTGCTGAACAGGATGAGCAACTCAACAGATAAAATGGGGCCTTTGCCAGCCTATTCAGCATCCCAAGCAAGAGTGGGAGCCTGTCTTGACTTAATCAAGTGGTTGCTTGGAAGGCCTACAGGTTACCAAAACTCACCCAGGGGAACAGAAGATGAGCAGCTCCTAACTGCTACTAATAAGCTACTGTTCTGACTAATCACAACAATGAATGAAATGAAATATTCTGGCAGAAGGAGACTTGACTGCCTAAAACATCCAGAATAGATGAATCACAGCCTGTGCTTTTTTTGCTGTGTGTTAATACTACCTATCCTTGCAAGGCAAGGGTTTTGAGGAAAAAAAATATTATTTTTTGTGTAATACTCAGTGCAGTGCAGTATCAGTGCATTGGTCCTTTAGGAAAGCTCTAGAGAAAATGAATAATCCTGCACTTAGAATAAAGCTTGAATGAGTTCCTGAAAATGAGATACAGTATCCTGCAATGAAAAAATAGGGGTGGGGGGAATGAGTAGTGATCCATTCAGTAAGTGCTGTCCATTTTTAGCACTGAAAATTGAATGATTCCAAGGAAAATATGGTAGGATGTGACAGGATAAATTTTCTGTACTTACTTATTGGAAAAATAATATTCCCTATTTTGGAAATACAAAGCTTTTGTAAAATTTAAAATACTATTTCATTTGGATATAAGTGACTTAGACCCAGTGAAGTAATTTTTAAGAGTTGTTAGGTTCTTGATATAAGATCTGCTATGGTGAGGAAAATTAGGCAGCTGCTGTTGCAGTTTATGCACAGGTTTCCATTTCTCCCCTTGCATGTTCAGTCGGTAACACGGTTAAGTTACCGTGTTAAGTTACAAAAAGACTGATTTTAGGCCTGAGCTTTTAATTTATATCCCATGGGATGCTCCACGAGAATATTGTACTCTAGAATAGAGATGTTGGTGGCCAGGCAGGTTTCTGCAAACCCTGGAGTTGTATTAAATAGAGTTTTATTTTCCAAAATAGAAAATTTCTCTGAAGACTGTCAGATTTTGACAGTCTCTATTTATAAAAAGCACTATGACATGCATGTCAAAGTGCTGATGGATTTTGCTAAAAGTTTGTGTAAGAATTGAAATGTTTTGTCATTTATTGTAACCTGCATTTTAGTGTAGTCTTTCTGATGGCAAAGGATTGTGTCTAGCCTTCTGTTCCTCTGGCTGATACCCAGCTTATTTAATAATAGCATTTAGATTTTACAGCATTTTTTATCTGAAGCTTTAAAGTACTTAACAGGAGTGGGTACTATTATCACAATTTTTATAGGCAGAGGAACATATTGGGTTACACGGTAAATACACAGAAGAATTATGAATAGAGCTCAGGCTTCTTGATCTTTAGGCGAGTATGCTAATCACCAGCCAAAATTATCCTCTGGGAAAACAGTGGGAGATGGGAAGATCTTAACAAAATGGGGATATAATTTTTGAAGTTACCTTTCCAGTGGTAGAAGTCCTCCTGTTGCGATGCAAAGATGAACTATAGGCAAATAATAACTGATCTTTTTTTAGCAAAGATCAGTGCAAATGAAAGTTCAGCATGATGCATTGAATGCTTCCTGCCCTAATGAGGAGTTCTGCACCACTGTTCTTAACGATAAGCAAGACAGAGGCTTAGCAAATGTTGAAAGGGTTGGTTACCCTTTCCAGTTACAGGAGGGAGATGGACTTCAAAGAGCATAAAGCAGAACTTGAACAAAGCAAGAACAGCATTCTCAAACTCAAATTATTTCAGCATTTTCAGCACTCAATGAAGTGGAAACTTTTTGTTGTTAGATTAAGTCAGAGCAGATACTTATATCCAACAGGTGGAAGAAGAGCAATGAATTCATCAAACATAGCTTTCTGCATAGGATCACAGTGATGAAAAACTGAAAGGTCTTCCACGTGATATTCAGTACCAAATGAAATTATAGTGTGTTATAATTGATAACTGTGTGTTGGGTCCTGACAAAACCAAACTCAAGCTCTTCTTTTAATAGTAAAATGAGACAGAATAAATTAATTATTGATGGCAAATGACAATTATGGTCTAATGTATTTATTTTCCTTCTTTTCACACTAACTTTCCTTATCTTTTTGTACCATTTTTTTATTAACTGACTTTAATTTAGTGTTTTATTATATATATTTAAAATAACTTCTTTTCACACAAAGACATTTGCTTTCAAACAAGTGGTGCACATTCCGTTGTATCTATTTTCCTAAGGAAGTTAACAGCAACAATAATAAGGGGTATATTTTGTGGCTTAGAGTAGGGATCTTGTCTCCACTAAAGGAATATACAAATTAGAAAGGAAATTGAAAAGACATAATTTTTTCAAACCCAAGAGGAATGTGCTATTCTTGTGTTAAAAACATGTCAAACCACAAAAAACCAAAAAACATTTTATTCCATTCTAAAGAATAATGAGATTTTACTGAGATTATATTTGTATTATATTATACATGTTAACATTAAGAGGGGTTTTGTGTCAAGGAAAAGAATGTAAACTCTGGCAAGTTAAATGTAAAATCACAGTAAACCAGCCAGAATTTGTTTTCAATACAACTTGCTAGAAATGTTAAAACTAACCATAAGGTTTTTTGTTTGAGCATGATGGAGAGCATGCAACCCAGTTAGTTCATAGCTAACTGGGATGTTCCTGGGGAAGCACTCAGAGAAGATAAAGATTGATTCACCACAGAGACTCACTGAGACTTTCACACCGTAGAGCATTTATTTTCTGTGGAAAAATTGGAGGAACAGTCTCAAATAAAAGTGCCAGAAGAACGTATTTCTGAGCAAGTCACTAAAGCGAATAACAATTGTCAAAACTGATATTAGCAATGGCTGAAACCAGAGGACATTTACACAGGGTTCCTACAGGAATTCTAATGGGAAATTACCAAAGTATTAACCAAGATATGTAACTTATTCCTTAATTTGCTAAGGCAGTTATTGTTCCTATATCTTTTCCCTAAGCATACACTTATTGGAGTTTTCAGAGAAAATACATCGGGTTATTCAGCTCTTTTTGATTTCAACTGGTATGAATATTTTCGCGTTCTTACACAACACCAGTTATTTAGAAACTAGTGAAGGAAACTGAAAGAACAGAAATGCCTGTCTTCTGTTCTTTATACTTTATATAACTTTCAAATATTGATGGCAGCAAATGAGTTAGTCTTCCTCTTGATAAAGGATGGACATTTATGATCTAGAAGAAAAGTCTCAGTTGCAAAATGATTTAATTAACATACTTGTGTGCTTCAGGTCACTAAACCAAAGATTAAGATAGTAAGTTATTTTTACTTCACTTTTCATATTCCTGCTCTCAAAATGTTTCTCTTTAAAGTCCTTCAGCAATGCTATAGTCTTGAAGAACTGTGGATTGTTGGTTTTTTCAAACTAAAGGTAGTTTTTGAATAGAGAAGTTAGATTAATTTTGTGAATTGGTTTGATTTGAGTGACTCAGGAGGAATTTTAAATGCTAGTTGATTACATATATTTTGGAGTTTTAAAAAATAAACCAAAACAAACAAATACTTAGTAGGAGCCAGACCTGTTAATTAAAAATTTTCAGCTTTAACAGCGGAAACAAGACAAAATTATCCAGAAGATAATTACATAGAATTGCTGCACATCTGTTCTCAGGATAGATTTGTGAGACTAAAATCTAAATTAATAGCTCTTTATTGCAAGAATTCCTTTCCTTATCTAGATACAGAGATTGAATGCACCTGGCCAGCTGTAGCTCTTTATATTTGGCCAAATAAATCTTGTTCTGTAAATATCAATTTCTTTCCATTAATTGCAAGGAGACACTTCTTCCCGATTATTTTTTAGCACGAAGACCTTTATATCAGAAACATACTACATAGCTTATGTTTTCTGTGGCTAGGCACATATGCTTCCATAATTTAAGGTGAGAACAAGCCTCTAGCAATTTAACACAGTGGGCCTTGAATTGATAAAGGATAGATTCATATATTAGGTGAAAATAATGAAACCATAAAATTAAGGTAAAGATGTCCAGTGGTTTTCCCTTCTGTTTTCAACTCAAATAAACAGGCTTTGGGGAGTTTATCCAAGGATGAGTTACAGACAGTATGTCATGAGTTTTAAAAATTATCATCTGATGATGTCTCCCACAGTCATCACACATAGCTAGCCCATTTGACATATAGTGATATGGAACACAGTGTTTTTCCCTCCATCTTTTCAAGCAGTAAGTAGTCTGATGTCAAACAATATAGAAAGTGCCAAAAAATCTGTTTTAGATTGATTTGCATGCTAATATCAGAAAGCGCAAAAGTCATTGCATCTGGTACTTAAAAACCTGGTGTTTGTAACAATTGTTATCATGGAATAATTAAAAGCTGACATACACTGAGCTGGCAGTAAAAAAAGTCCTGTCAGCTAGAAATAACTGCATCCAGACTTCAGATTGAATCTAAGAATGAAGTGAATTATAATTGTTAATCTATTTGAGAGGCTTTTGCTAGTTTCATTTGTTCCCAGTTAATTTTTTGTAACTAATTTATATTTTAAAGTTTGACTAATTAGAAAGTCTGGCATTTTGATTATGGTATATACTACATAGAAAGCAAGAGATAGTTGAGAAAACAGTAAAGGAACTTCAGAGTTGCTCTAAAATGTACAGGTCATCAGTAGAGAAAAAATTGACTGCAATCAGAGATTAAGAAAATCAATCCTTGATGAATTACAGTGTTACAATCACAATGTGCTGCTGGTCAACAAGTCAGTTCTGTTTGATCCACTCTGAATGACGCAGCTCCTTTGTGTTTGGAAAGCTGAATTTCAGGCTTAGAGGAACCTGTAGTGAGAACTGCACAGGATATATATTGATAAAAGTGTGCCAGAGTAAGGGGAGTAACAATAGCTTTCTGTATTTTCTGCTCATGTATCCTTTCCCAACATGCCCTAGTATTTCGAAATGACCAAAGATTGTGTCCTACCAAATTCTGATACCAGTAATTCTTCTACCAGCAATTTTCTAACAGGTGCTTTTGGAACACAATAGAGCAGTATAAATTTCAACTATTTCAGATCCCTCTCTAAATAAAAGAACAGAATTCACAGGAGAGTGAAAAAGTAGGGTTTTTTTTTTTTTGTTCAGATATATTCTGTCGAGTTTTTTACAGTATTCTTCTTGCACTTTTGTATTGCCAATGGGATTGGAAAGCTTAATACACCCATAATATTAAAAACTTCATCATCGAACATTCCATCGCCCATTTCTCTATTTTTTTAAAGTTCTCTTATCTTATCTGATAATTTAAGCATTTTTTCAACATTATGCAATTTATATTTGCATGTATTTTTTTCTGTCTCTTAGAATATATTGATTCAATAGGATACATATTAATGTAGTATTAATTTCCTCTAAGTAAAACTGGTAGCTAAATATTACTTTGAGTACTAATTTGTCTGTGTGGGCTAATATTTCCACTTTGCAAAAATATAAAAAAGTGAGGTTAAATTAGCATTATAAAATAATCCAATGACAATGTGGAGAGCACATTTTTTGTTATATCCTGGAGTGCCATCTATATTTATGAGTTCTACAAAACAAGAGTTTTTGACTTGATTGGCAATTTGTAGTTATGTACAAGCCTAACTTTCTCAAGCCACCATTACAGATTCATCGTCTTATCTCAAACTGTAAATATGCAAACTTCAAAAATAATGTTGAGAACTCAATAAGACATGATATTAAGAGAGCAATAAAAGTAGATCCTTTAAAGAGAATTGTTCGTGTGAAAACACATGAAGCATTACGCTTCATACTGTTGAATTATTATTATTAGCTTTTGTCATTGTTCTTGTTGCATCACGATGATGTAGACCTGGAGTCTTGAAATGAAGAATTTTTGGAAACTAACTTTCTAGGCCTTCTGAAACAAACTGACTGGACTGAGTGTGCTTTCAGCAATCCTTAGCTTTGTTCATTGCAGCTGCACATAGGAATCTCTGAGATGTAAAAAGAAATCCCTGATCCCATTCCTTTTTTGAACCTGCAGGAATGATATAGAAAGCTTCCACTTGGAAAGGAAAAAAAAACAAAACGATTCTTACTGTCTTTCTCCTTTTATATTTGGTGTTTCTCTAAGAGCCTATGTAGTAAAATGTCCCTGTTTCATTTTCAGCTCTGCTCTGACCTCTTTTCTGCACTGAATCTTGCAAAAGGATTACAAGACACAGTGACAAGTTGCTGTGCTTTTGTAATTCTCACCTTGGTCTGTTATAGCAGCTCCCTACTATCAGGTGGAGGAAAGGATTATTCTGAAGTTGTTCCAGGCATGGGGAATACTTAAAATGATTGAGGTGGTAGACACAAGACTGAAATCTTAAATGTGGAATATTTTGTCATATTTTAACCTCTTGAACATAAGTAATATAATGACAATCAGAGCTGTGATATATATATGTTTTTTCTGTGATATGTTAGGTCATATGGTCAGGAAATCCTCTCAGATTAAACTCACCTTCATCAGCATGATAGCCAGCCATGAAAGGTTTCTGCATACATGTTTATAAAGACTCCATGTGATGCTCTGCCCTTGTTGTTCTAAATACACTATAGTATGTGTCACCCTATGCTTTATACAAAGATAATTCCAGTTGGTAATATCTTTCCATATTTAGTTGTTATGGATAAATACTGATAGATAAATAGCTAAACAGACTTTTTTTTTTTTTTCCGCTGGTCATCTCTCCTTCTCTGCTATTGCCTTCCCTCTCTCTGTTCTTCCTGGAGGCTGATGATAGAAGCATATATTTTAAAGTAAGGTTCCTGGAAGCCAGGCATACTATGAGAAAATTGGACAGAGAGTGAAATCCAATGAATCCTACAAGATATGCGTGTTCTTGGTTTGACTACTTCTTGTCTGTGGTATTAAGTTCTTCTCTGACCTGCTCAGTCACAGAGAAAGCAGGAGGTTTGGCCTTGTTGCTCTTTACCATGTTTATGGAGTCCCAGGCTATGTTATCAAAACATAGCCCTCATTTGAAACCATCTATGACTTGTAAAGAAGTGGTTGTACATAAACAATGTCAGTGGTTTGGACCCATGCATTTCTTTAGACAAGTACAGTTATAATTGGGAATTGTGACAGAATGTATCTGTTTTATTTGTTAGTTTGTACATCTTCTTCTTGGAGATGACCCTGTGACCCGCCTGCTTGATGCGGAGAAGGCTGTGGATGTTGTCTAACTGGATCTTGATAAGGCCTTTGACACCGTCCCCCACAGCGTTCTCATGGAGAAGCTGGCGAATCATGGCATAGACAAGTACTCTTCAGTGAGTAAAATACTGTCTGGATGGATGACTGTGCCCAGAGAGTTGTGATTAATGGGGTGAAATCTTGTGGGCAGCCAGTCACCAGTGGTGTCCCTCAGGGATCAGTTTTGGGGCCAGTCTTGTTTAATAAGGGGATAAGGGGATTGAGTGCACCCTCAGTAAGTTTGCAGATGACATCAAACTAGGTGGAAGTGTTGATCTGCTTGAGGGTCAGAAGGCCCTACAGAGGTACCTGGACTGGTTGGATCAATGGGTCAAGGAATGGGATGAGGTTTAATAAGGCTGAGTGCCGGGTCTGGCATTTGAGTCACAACAACCCCAGGCAAAGGCTGGGGTAAGAGTGACTGGAAATCTGCCCAGCAGAAAAGGATCTGGGAGTGTTGGTGGACAGCCAGCCTAACATGAGTCAGCAGTGTGCCCAGGTGGCCAAGAAGGCCAACAGCATCCTGGCCTGTATCAGGAATAGCGTGGCCAGCAGGAGTAGGGAAGTCATCGTGCCTCTGTACTCGGCACTGGTGAGGCCTCACCTTGAGTACTGTGTTCAGTTCTGGGCCCCTCACTACAAGAAAGACATTTGAACTGCTGAAACATGTCCAGAGGAGAGCCACCAGGCTGGTGAGGGGTCTAGACAATAAGTCACATGAGAAGAGGCTGAGGGAACTGGACATTTTTAGTTTGGAGAAGAGGAGGCTGAGGGGGTACCTCGTTGCCCTCTACAACTACTTGAAAGGAGGTTGTAGAGAGAGGTGGGTCTCTTCTCCCAAGGGAATAATGACAGGACCAGAGGAAATGATCTGAAGTGGCATCAGAGGAGGTTTAGATTAGGTATTATGAAGAATTACTTTACTGAAAGGGTGGTCAGGCACCGGAACAGCCTGCCCAGGGAGGTGGTGGAGTCAC
>BJBW01006546.1:71713-81738 GCA_004320125.1 Scolopax mira
TGGACTCAATGATCTCAAAGGTCTCTTCCAACCATGAAGCTTCTGTGATTCTGTGGATCAACTGGAGCATGTGGGAGCCTCCTTTGCTTGTGAAGTAGATCCAGACTAAGGGAAAGGTCCTAGGCATATGATGTAGCAAAAGCAAGCAGTGAGTGAGAGCAAGAGCGATGAGACGGTAGCCTGAATATCATCTTGCCCTGTGAGACTGAAAATCAGAGTAGAGAGCCTGACCTGAGGTGGCAGAAGAAACCTTTCCAGAGTCTGGAAGTAGTGTGCATTGTTAGTGGTGACTCAGACAGCCACTCAACTGATCCTGTCGTCCAATGTCATTCTTCAAGGAAAAAGAAAGCTGAAGGAGAGATATTCATATATCCTTCTTGTTGCCCATATACTTACCTAATTACTTTGAGATTTCTCTATTAAAAAAATTATATATTCCCGTTTCTATTCTAATACAATTTAGATATGTTGAACTTAAAATCCCTCTGATCTTTTGAGAGATATTTTAGAAGAAAAAAATTGAGGCACGTTGGTTTCAAATCTCTGGCCACCCCAGGATTCTGCTGCAGTATGTAACACACAATCTAGTTAGAGTACAAGCCCTTGGTTCATCTCTGAGTGCTTATCTTCTAAACTGAGGTATTTCTGCAGTTTGTGCATTCATATGATAGAACTATGCATGCTCGGCTGTTAGCTCTATGCCTCCATGCTCTAACACCTGGGTGAACAAGAAGTTACCATTCTAGAGTGATGGGCTAGCTTTCCTGGATAGTTTTGGAGGGGTTTTTGTCACAGATAATATCCAATGAAATGCCAATCCAATGTCATGGCATGAATGTCAGGGTACAGAATGAGAGAATCTGTTATTCTGTCAAAATGACAATATGAATGGCCGAAGGTTTGCAATAATGGCAGGTGTTGTTGGCATCTAGATTAACAGCAAATCTGCTTGCAGCTTTTCAGAGTACCCAAAACAAAAAAGGCCCAAACCAAAGAGCACCAGTGATGCTTTTTGACTACCTTGGCATACACATCTTTGTGTGTGAATTCAGTACAGACCACTTGGTATGTAGACAAACTAGATATGAGGAACATAGATATAATTTCAAAGAAAATCACCTTCTCCATCTCTAAGGTCTCTCATTCCTTTTTTTGCCACACTTTTGTTATCATTGTTATTATAAATATCTTAACTGATAGGCTTCCCAGAACTTTTTATGCTTCTTTGGACTGAATGTTCTGGTCCTGATCCAACAAGGACTTTACAGATATGTTCAGAATAAGTCTTATTTTGTTTGTTTTGATGAATGAAATTTGTCAATTGACACGTTGCAAACATTCTGGAAAAAAATTTCTTATGACATAATATGAAGAACAGATTTTTCCAGGAAAAATGTTACATAAAACGCCTTTAACACAGCATCACCTCCATTGATGGAAAAATATTCAGTACTTATGGGCAAAGGGAATATGATGTATAGCAAAAATTAATATAATAGTTATTAGTCAGCAAAAACCTGAAATGGTGTTCGATCTGCATTTAAAATATGTGTCTGTATGTGCTATATATATGCATAACTACCTGTATATATACATATAATGTATAGGTATATACAATACAAATTAATTTGAAAAGCTAGCATTATCTAATTGGAAGTAGTTAAGCTCACTGGCAATATTTTTGATTTCTTAACTCTGAAGCAACAATTACTTGCTTCAGTTCTTGTTTTTTTCCTTTAAACTTCTCATCTTCTCATTTTTATAAATCTTCCCTTGATTATTAATGGAAACTCTTATATTAATTCGGTGCATTTGTTTTTTCAGTGTACTCCCATTTTAGAACTTTCTATTCTGTCTGTAATATAGTTTTGACTGTGATGAAAAATATTAATTTCAGATTTTTACAGTGATAGGCGAGTTAATACCTTTGCAGAATCTTCAAATTGAATACAGGCTGTGTGATTTAAAAGAATAAACACAAGTCAGACAAGTCTATTTCAGCAAAATGACAAATACCATCCTTTGTTACATGATGAATTACAATTTGCATCACAATCATAGTTCTAACTTCTTTTCTTGCTGCATATGAGTAATGAGTAAGTCTCTGTGTAAAAGTATGGGAAATATATCCTGGACTTCTAATGAATTTGTTTTGCTTCAAGAAGGCAAGCAGGGTGCATGGAAGTTTCATATGGAGGTTTAAGTAACTGCAGTTCTTCCTGACATGAACTCCAACATCCAAATACAGCTAATACTAATTTTAGCAATGAAACATTGGGAATTTTAAATAGGCAGAGTATTGCTCCACTTCTTGATGTCAAAAGTGGATTATCTGGTCAGTAATGTCATAAATGTTTTCAAAGGTTTTGCTGAAACAATGAGACAATGACTTTTATGGGCCTCTTCATTGGTTGTTTCTTCTTTGATTATCAGCTTTTCATGTTTTTCTGGCAGGTAAAATGTACCTCAAATTTGCACTAAAAGTTCATTCTTATTCTCCTTTTGAAAGGTTTCATTTGACTAGTCTTCAGGCTGTGATAATGAAGCTATCCAAACCTGTGATATACATTAACCTCCAACAGCAGGTTATTTCCCATATTTTCTAAGAAATATCTTTTTTTTTTTAGTATTCCATCAACTCTGAATAAAAGTTATATAAAATAATTTAAAGTTAGAAATTTACTTTGAGATGGAGAGGTCCTTTTCTAAAGAGTTTTTAATTAACTGAAGACGCTGAAGGCATAAATAAATGTGCCATCCTGCAGCATTTGCATATCCAGTTTTGAGATGTCACATCTGATTGACTTGTTGTCCATCTGCTCTGATATTCTGTATCTGGTGGTTCCAGTTCCACTTCCAAACACATTTGACAGAAATGCAAGAACCAGACCAAAGAATACAATAGGATAATTTGAGGACAGGAGCCCAAATAATCACTGCTTAGTTATAAACTGATAGCATTAAAAAATTACCTGAAATACAGGTATCTGTATAGATAGCTAACTAATTTTGCATCTTGTTAGGCTCTAGACATTAAAATTATGAAAAAGCAGAGATGCTTTATGAACTACTATGACAACTACTAACTGTTTTCCAGACATGAGGTTGGTTACTCTCTCCATGTCAGTCCGCTTTTCCTTCTTTGCCCTATTTTCCTTCTTAAAGATTGCACCTAGTTAAGAATTTATTCTTAAGACTTAATGGAATAGAAGACAATACAGAGAATATACATATACTGTTATATAAATTCCATAGTTCGCCCTCCTCTTGAGTACAGTATTTAGTTATGGGTCCTTGTTTGCAAAGGAGATTTATCAGAACTGGAAAGAGTTCAGAGGGGCAAAATATACAGGACAAATGAGCAGCTTGGGACTCCTATACATGAAAAGACAAGACTTAAGGGGGTCTGATTTTTCAGTGTCTTTTCCAGTATAAGATTTAGGGGCAATCTAACATTAAGCCCTTCAGATCCTCTAAACAAAACAGGACGTTGTTCATGTCAGGAGCACTGATTTTGTGAAGTGCCTTGTTAAAGGATGTTGTCTATGCTGAGAGATTTTTTTTGTGTTCAAGGGCAGGTTTGACAAGCACTTGAAAAAGGTGTCTTTTGGGAGTTACTAAATGGACACTCAGAAAATCTGGTCTGAAAAGAGTAAAAATCTAGGAAAAAATAATATTTATGTCTATGTTTTCTCCGGTTTTCTCCTTCCCTAGGGCCCACTTGCAGCCACTTTTGGAGACAGAATAATGAGCCGGATAGGCCCTCGATCTGAATTAGTGCAATCGTTCATGTATTTTTACCTACTCTCAGTTGCACTTAACAAATTGGATATTTATCTGCTGTTTGATATCTATCTTTCTGGTCCAGAAAATGTATCTACATATGACAGCATGGAATTGTACATGCCTGAAGAGAAACTGATTAATTAAGGCAAGGTACATGTATTTCTGTTTTGGTAGGTGTGGAGTTAAGTCTCAAAAGTTAAATGCAGTATTCCACATGTCTTATTCTTAAAACTCCGGTCAGTAATGCAAGTATTGGCAAGCAGAATATCCAATCTAAGGTTTACTGAGGAAGAAAAAAGCTGAGTGGGAAAATGAAAGCAGAAATATGTCCTGGGCAATAAAGGGAATAACAAAACATCATTGCTAAGACTGCAGAATCACATCACACAAAGTCGCTGCAGGAGGACTTCTACTGTGAGATAGCTCTAAGTTACTTAGGGAACTAGGACATTTGAGGAGGAAAGACAGTATAACTATTAACCATTTTGCTAATGGAGGAATGACTTTACAGAGGAAGAGGAAAATGAGAAATTAGAGTTAAAAAGCCATGCACAAATTGGCCCAATGAGCCAACAAATTCCTTAAAATACAAAGGTCATGTAATAGGACGTACCTGCTTACTTGGGATGGGGAACTAATTATAAAGAAAGTTTTTGTATAACCCATCTGACTTCATCTTATATGTTCAAAGAAATACTTTTATAGGCATTAGAATTTTTGAAGCTTGATTTCCTACAGCCACACCTCTGACATCTATTAGGTCTGTGGAGCACTCCAAATGAAAAATTCAGGTTCAGTCTCTTAAATAGACTTTCAGGTTACTGGTAGTATAGTCATATTCACAGTAATGTACATTCTTCACCTTTGGGGATTAATTTTTGACTCTCACTCTGTTTCTGAAATATGTGTATAGTATAGACATTCTGTCACATTTGGTTAAAATGGGACAACAATTTGATGAAATTGGTATGTCAGACACACAGAGATAGTGGAATCAGTTGAGTAATAGTGAAACCAGACTAAAACATAAGACCAAAATTGATTTCCTGAGATATCTTCTGTGAGGAGAAAAAGAGATACAGGGAAATACCTGAATCAAAAGGAGAACTGGGTCATGGATTACTGAGAACCCAAGCTGTAAAAGTCCAAAGGCCCAGTCAGTCTGGTTCCAAGTATGCTGAGAGACCTGAGAGTCCATGCAAGATGGTTTCTTTTAAAAGTCATGGAAATCCTGGGAGATCCCTGATGACTAGTGGTGCAACAGATGTTGCATCAGAAACATGCAAGAAAGGCCTGAAGAACTAGCCAGGAAACTATAGGTTGAACCTTCTCACTTTGGTCCCTGGGAAAGTCATGGAACAAGGCCTCTCAGGTTATGTTTTTGAGCACATGAGAAGGTTATAGGGGCCAGTCAGCATGGACTTAAGGGTAAATAATGCATTACCAATCTGACTATATCTTCTATGACAAAATTAACAAGTTTTTAGAAGAAGCAAGAACCTCTAATATCATTTGCCTTGACTTTTAACCCAATCTGCCACAATACATACCAATATATTATAGATTTACTTCTGAATTTAGGCAATCTGCTTGATTATTGTATATAATCTGCATGTATCTTGTATATATATTGATATAGCCAAAAGACTACTACAGTAATCAAAATTTTAATGAAATCCATTTAACCCTGTCTCATCTACTGCTGACAATGGGAGCATGTGAGAACTAGGATAGCAGAACCATATGTGACACCAGCTGCTCTTTAAAGAAACCTTAACACAGCTTTATGGTCCTCTGTGTTCTTGCCAAAGATTTCTTCCACAGAGGGCTTCCTGTGTTTATAGTAGCAGCTGTGGTATTTGTATTATCTGGTTAGTTTTGGTGAGTGAGCTTCTCACGTGACAAACCAGGAATGTGCCACTCAAACTGGGAAGCTAAAATGCCACTGCTTTTTTTCCTTTCCTTTCCTCCCTTCTCCTTTTCACATTAAAGCTATTTTCAACAATTCACAAAGAGGAAGACTAAATTTATTTTGGTTTATACATGGCATCGTGAATTGATTTTGCAGATAAACGATTGAGTAATTATTAAGAGCAAGAATATTCTCAAATAGAAATTTTCATGGCAATAAATCTCCCTTGCATTCTCATTTCTTGTAATCCCAGAAATATCTCTGTAAACATCTCTTGATGTAAAAGTGTTCCCTCCCTCCCTCCCTTCCTTCCTTCCTTCCCTCCCTCCTTCCCTCTTCCTCTCTGCATTTTTTGTATTTTCTTCCTTTCTTTATTTCCGTCGTCATTCAGTAACATTCAGAAAATACTGAATTAACCTTCTCCTACAATTTTTCTTCTCCCTCCCCCATGACTTTTCTATTTCTTTCCAAATTAATTTGCCCTGCCACCTGGTCTCCTTGGAATTTAGCAATTATTCAGTATATAAGCCTGGCTCCAAACAGATGGGGCTTCCAGAATACACACATCAACAACATACATCCTAGGGCCAGAAGATTGTGAGTTAGCTGCAGTTTCATTATGACTTCAATTTTCTAATGATTGTGAACATTGTGAAAGAACATTAACGTTGTTTGTAATACCGTGTCTTCTAAGTAGTGGATTTTAGACTAAGCCCTGTTTCTTTGATTTAGAACATAAGTTTGTTTTCCAATTTCATGGTACTGATGGCACATATTTTATAGCTACAGGCATGGGAACTAACATATATAATTACCTATGTTTACTTTCACCTGTGCTTTGCAGAAACCATCCTAGTCTTTGCATCCAATTAGCCAGATCAGCATTTGTCATTTTCTAAAACTTTCTATGTTGTCACAGTTCACCTCTGCATTAGTATTTCCATGTTTTAAAATAAGAAATTAATGCATATTGTTTTTCAATATGCATTTAATCAGTCTATATAAGGAATATGGCAAGAAACACTTTTTGAGAGAATTTTTTTAAAATGCCCTAAGTTCTCATGATCTGCATTTGCACAGATCAGAAACATCTGAGGCAGCTATATAATTTGGGAAGAAGAAAGAAGGTGGACTAGGGAGAAGGGGGAAAGAATATTCAGGGAAAGTGGGGCATTCAAAATAACCAGAATCTTTCAAGTGTTCTTGTTTGATCTGTTCCATACCTGTATGGATATCTGTATGAATAATTCTGTATGAATAATTGAGGTCCTGAGACAGACTTGTTCTTTCTTCTCCTAGATGTGGAGAGTATCCACAAGATCAGATTCAGTATTTGTTGCCTTCTTCATTTCTCCTGCTTAAATTCTTCTATTTTGTATGAATAACAAATAACCCCGAGGAAGCAGACACTAACTCTGCATCCAGAGGCAGTAGGAACATGAGGTAGAGCAGGAGAGATTTGAAACTTGGCAAGGAAACTTGGCCCTATGTACTACAGGGCATAAGGCAAGTAACGTAAAGTTCAAACTATTCTAGGATCTGGAGTTCTGAGCTGGAATCTGATCAGAAGTTTTTTCAGAAAAGTCTCTATGCTAGGGGACCTTCTACTCTAGGAATCTTATCTCTTGCTAACAGTCCAGATCCCAAAGAGGTGACCATAATTATAAAAGCCAAAGCTCTAACTACAGAAACAGTTATGCAGCCAGCTGTTGCAGGACACATCAGTTTCTCTCCAAACCTTTCCCAGCCACTTGTACAACTGAGGAGAAGAGCACCTGGACTCCCATGACTTCAACATTTGGCTCAAGAACTGCAGTTCCTTGTTGATTTGTTCCATGTCTCCCTTGGCAGAGTCATTGGTGATCACAGGGATGAACACTGAGAAATAACAATTTAAAGTGAAAGTGCACTGTTGAGAGTGTCTCTGAAATATCCTTGATCTGGGCTGCCAGGAAATGATAAGAATCCCATGACAGCAACTCTGATCATCAGCTTCCTGCCCTACAGAAGGGAACCTCCATCACCTGGCCTGTCTTCTTGGTGCTAATATGTGATTCAGACTCAGCTGGCTTTGAGTTCTTCCCAGGAAACTAGTTCCCATTTATTGTCTGTTAAGGCACTGTAGTGATTCTGTAAATTCAGATCTGAGGGCATTGAAAGACCCTTCTTCGTGATGCAAGAAGTCGCAAGTTTTCAGCATCTTGTGAGTTTCTATCCATGACTAGACTGTCCCTGCTCCTCCTTCCTTGTACTGTGTAGCTCTGCAACGTGACTGTGAAGACTCTGTTGTCACCTCTTTATTATTCCCAATGTTATTCAGTCTGCTCATCTTCTCCCACAGCTCCTGTACCTGGACACTTAGAGCTTTCATCTACAGCACAGCTCTTGCAGGTGAGGCCACAAGCAGCTCCAGCCCCAGAAAGCAGCACCAGGCACTCCCTGCAGTCCCAGTCCTGCGTGGCAGCCTCCCTCCTCTGATCATCAGGGCCAAGGACTTTGACTTCCTGGGGAAGTTTCTTCCACCCAGTTGTAGGGACAGAGCCCCATAGCATGTCATCACCACAGTCATATGCTCCCATGCTGCATGGAGCAGAATTTCTGGGTCTCTTTCACATCCCCAGCTGAGATAACTGCCCTGCTTACTACCAAAGTACCTGTTAGCTGTCTCTGCTGCATGCCTGCTTGCCAGCTAAATAGGTGTTCTCTGCTGCAGATGAACAGCAGATTATTCTCAAATTGGCAGATGGTTACTGAACATTTTCCACACAGCTTTGGTGATAAATGCTTTCTTGCTGCTGTATGTGGTAGAATGGCTTTTTGCATCATGCATGTGTTGTAAAAGCTTGGTTATATTCCCATGATACCTTTTTAACAATCACTGTGAAAGGGAGAACTGTCTGCCAAGACTTTGTGCTAATTGCCTTACATAACCAAGAAGAGATAAAAATGAACTAATGTTCTTTTTGTGATCAGAAGCTATCCTAAAGGATCAATTTTTAAAAGTGTTATCAAGCATTTAACTAGGCAAGAGGCTTAAACACAACAGAGAGATTCATTCCAGGAAATGACTTCTTTCAGTGGATGAATATTATCAATTTTCGGGGCTTAGAATACTAACATTATTTGGATGCGATCCATGAGGAAGATGGGCTGCTGAAAGCCCACTTCTGTTATAAAGGTATCGTAATTTAACTACTGATTTAAACCCTATTGTAATTCCAGCTTTTTCAAGTTATACATTTTACTTTGTGGTGGAGAATGAATTGTTAATGGAGACCAAGGCAGGGGGAAAAGCATAGTTTAAATGATCAAATCTGTGCCCTTTTGGTATCAGAACATATTTTAATTGTGTATTAACATGAGTGGTGTGTGAGTTTACAGAATTACAGTGCAGCAACTTCAGCTATCATATTTGCATAGTCAATGTGGTGGATATGTAACTAGAGGCAAAGTTTAATAGCACAGTCAGTTCTCATGCCTGAATAGGAAGGTCTGTAGACTTTCAGCAGCAGCTTTGGAGAAAAAAACAAGATTAAAAAAAATTTAAGATAACAGATGTGCCAAACTGGAACTTTTGTTTCAGTTTGGACATCCCAGAAAGGTTGATCAGGTCACAGCTGAAAATGGCAAAAGGCAAAAGATTCTATTGTTTCTTGTATTTGAAGTGACAAATTGAAAACCTGTAAGAATGTGAATACTGCTAGGGATGTATTGACATTAATAATTTACTTGTGATTTATATCAGGCTACATTGTCAAATTTTGCCCTTATACTAAGCATAAGAAATTACTGTAAGGCTATTCTTTTCTATTTTTGTATTATGTCATTCCAGAGCCTTTCCTTGCACACCTTCCAGTCATCACTGTTCCAATCCAAGCATGAATAAAGAAGGTTAAAAAATGAGTTAATTGCTATTGAGTGCAGGTGGAAATTTCAAAAATTCTTTAGCAAGGCATGACCACAAGGCCCAGGGACCTTTATTGCTCACCTTCTCCTGTGAAATGAACATTTTGTATCCTACATGAATGAGTGGAAGTTCAGTTGAAACAGTCTTCATCATAAACACCTGCCCATTCAGTCAGTTTCTAGATGGTTTTGATGTTCCACATATTCTGTAACCTAGGATCAAAAGGTGCGTATTTTTAAAACTGTATTTTAAGCTAAGCAAGGTTTATTCTTCATATGGAATGTGTTATCAGGGAAGTTAGTTGCTTGTTGCTGCCACCTTTCTGAAACATTTTTTCTTTCTAGGCCACAGAATAGAAAGAAACCTGATCTCCTCCTATGACAGTTCTCTTCAACATCTTAATCAATGATCTGGATGAGG
>BJBW01006547.1:1381-69701 GCA_004320125.1 Scolopax mira
TCTCCATTAGTTCTGCACAAGATAGCAAGTGTCTCTGACTCAATCTCTGTAGATTTATGCTTTTCAGGTATCCCCAAGATACCTGACAGTTGAGGAACAAGTAGCAGCAGTGGAAGCTTCTCCTTGCAATATCAGTCCTTTTGTGACCACATCTCAACCCTGATTTACAAAGAAGGTAGAAGAGAGCCATGCCAAAAAACAACCACCATACAGTGACTACACACATGATAACTTTCAACCATTGGTCTGTAAGAACTGGAATAAGCTAGAAGACAAGAGGAAATTCCCAGTTTCATAGGCATAACTTCCTTGGGGTTTTGCTTTCTCCTGCTCAAGACATTATACTGACCAGAAACATATCAAATGTAGGTCATGGATGTCCCGTGACATTTGTAATCATGCTCCTGAACAGAAAAATCAAAGTCATATTTCACAAAAATGATTAAGCAGAACCTGGAGAGACAAAAGGAGAGGTAGACAGCAAATGGTGACTCAGTAGCACTTTGTCCCCAGTACTTGCTCAGGCTCTCAGAAATTGCTTCAGGACAAGGTTATAGGGAAGAATAGACTTAGTGATTACAGAGAGATTAATGGTACCATGGTATGTACGTCACAAGCCCTTGGGAATAAAGCAAGCTCCTCTGCATACCGAGCTGATAAGCAAGCTTACTGTAGGTACTAAGTTAATTAGTAGCAGCCTGGGTAGGAGGTAGAGTAGATAGTGAGATGAAAGAGGGGAAAGGTGAAATGCTTCCTAGAGATTGAATGAAGAATGAAGATCAATGATGAGATACTGGAAGACAGAAAAAAAAACAAAAATGAAATTTCTGGTCTTAACTCAAGAAATCACCTGTGCAATGAAGTCTGGTTCCCACAGCGTGACTGAACAAGAGAGAACAGAAAGCTTTTTATAAAAAACATCTCTAGTGTGCACAGAAGGGAGACAGGTTAGGACAGCACTATATGTCTTTGTTTACTCTCCCTGACTTCTACCCCTTGTTTCACAAACACTGCAGAGTGATACCTCTCTGGCCTTTCCCAAGCCCCTCTGCCTTTTCTGAACCTTGTAGTCACCAAAAACTTACTGATGCAGCTACTGGATAATTTTTTCTTTGTTATGAGCCCGCACACACACTGTAACCCTTGACAGTCTGAACCAGACTATGGAGAGAATCAAAATGGCAGATTGACAAAAATTTCAGAAATGCCAAAAGGCCTCACAGAAGAGCACTGAGTTGCTAGAAATCATATTGCAAAGGTTAGTTCACAGAAGTCAGTGGATGTACCAGAGCTGGGGGTTGCCTCAAGTTATCAGGCTGAACTAGAAATCCCTGATATAACTAATCGGATTTGCTGAGGACATTCAGATGGGTCTTCTATTCTACACCTTTCTGCAGGGCTTGCTCAGTCAAAGAAGGAAGAAATTCCTTCTGCTCCAATGGTTTGTCAATCAATCGGCACCCATGGCAGCCCTTGAAGTTATTCTCACTCTCCCTTCCTTCCTCCCCAGGCTCTCTATCTATGAATTCCCATTGCTTCACTTGAATGAGGATCTAGTGGTTAGACAATAGATTGGTGACCAGATTCAGCCCACTAAATTCACTCTGGAAAAATGTAAATACTTTCTCACCAGCTATGACAGATGAGCCAGCTCAGCGAGAGATCAGCCGAGTACTAGAATCACTGCAAGGAGGACAGGGAGAGATGGAGAAGAGGCAGGAAGGAGAAAGGATGGACATACTCCACAGCAATTCTCTATTAGGTTTGTCCAGCTGCCTTGTAAACCACACTTTTCACTCGCTACTTCAAAGAGTAGAACCCTTTTCTTTGAAAATTCACTACTGTAATTCTTATAGTAGCAATGCTCTTTTATTACAAAAGTTCAGTAAACACAACACAAGCCAGTATACTTAGTAGTATATTTTAATTTCCTCCTCAACCCAGTAGGATATAAATCTTTTATCTCCAAGGAACGATTCTAACAACCACCAGCTACACTGGTTAGAAGGAAGTTGCTGTTAGTACCAAAGCATCCAGATTCCACCATGAGTCAGTCATGCCCTCTGCGCAGAGAGGCTGTGAAAACAGTTTTGTCAAATCGTCCTTAGCAGCTAAAGTGTTCTTAACACCAGGGAACCCCCAAATGGAAAGAGAAGTAAGAAACAAATCAGTTTTCTCATTTAATGATAATATGTAAAATGACATGCTGCACACCTGACTTCCTGCCCTTTACATGGATATTAAGTCTGCTATCTTCGAAGGAATTCTCTCGAAAGCAAAGAATGGACAACAATCAGAGCTAAAGGTCCATTATCCTCCAACAGCCAAAAAGGCAATTATAAGGCCAAAATAGTTGAAGCATAGAAATATTGACATGACTGGGCAGGAAGGGGAGATGATCTGGTCCAACCTCCTACTGAAAGCAGAGCCTTAGACTCAGGTGCATCTTGAGTATTTCCAGCCAAGATGATTCCTCCACTTCTCTGGGCAACTAATTGCATCATTTTGCTGGTTTCAGACTGATGACTTTTTTCTTATATCCAAAGGCACTTACCCTCTTTCCTATTGCCTCTTGTTCTGTCACCATCTACCTCACGAAGAGCACCTCCCTCCTCTCTGTAACTGCCTACTAGACATTGGAAAACTGTGAGTAGACACAATCTGCCCAAGCCCTCTCTTCTCTTCTCTTCTCTTGGCTGTACAAACCTAGTTCCTTAAGCTGTCAAAGTTCTCCAACCCTCAAATCATCTTGGTGGCAATTCACCAGACCATATCCGATTTTTCAATTTCTCTCTTAAACTGGGGGGACCAAAACCGCACACAATATTCCAGGTGTGTCCTAACAAGTGCTGAGTAGAGTAGAATAATCACTGCCCTTGACCTGTTGACTACACTCTTAGTGATGCAGCCCAGGACATGGTTTGCCTTCATTGCCTCAAGGGCACACTGCTGACTCCTGTTCGTTTTGCTGTTCATCATGACCACCAGGTCTATTTCAGCAGAGATGCATCACAGTCAGCCAGACCCCAGCCTGTCTGTAATTGTAAAGCTTCATTAGCATTGGTGAAACTTTCTGCAGCTGGTTTAGTTTAATGACAGAGCCTGATCTCATCTATATTATCTACTTTTTATTGGAGAACTTTCTCTACTTATGTAGAATCTCTGCACATTGCGGTACTTCTACTGATGAAAAATCAGACAATGCTGTATATAGGATGTAAATTGTAGTATGTACTCTTTTGAAGTTATTCACGCTCATAACTGCAATGCTACTAAATGGAATATTACAGTGACTTCTCCTTTTGTGCTAATTTAGAGCTCCTAATGTGGATCAGACAGAGGATGGGAGGACTTGACTGTGACTGAAAACGAAGAAGAAGGGCAGTGAAGATCCTACTGCTAGAATATGGTGAAAGAATCAAGTGGAATACCTAGCATGGAAAGAGCAAGTGAGCAGAAAGAAATAGTTTCAAGATGAAATTAAGAACCAGTTGAGAATAGTTAGAAGAACACAGGAAGATCATTTGCTGTCATACTAGGTATCTGGAAATAAAAGAAAGTAAGATCTGTATGTGCGGAGCTACTTTACTGTAGAACAGTGGTTTCATTCCTTTTTTCCAGACGTAATGTTACCATATGAAAACAGGAGAGTTTTTAGCCAAAGGACATGAAATGCGGTGAGAAAAGTTAACGTGTAATTGCCGCAGAGTTCCTGTTCCTTATCTTCCTCCCTGGTTCTAGTCACATATTCTTGCTGCATATGTTGCCAAACCTGTTATGCACTGGAACCTTCCCTGGCATGTTCTGAATTGCTACCAAGGCATAAAACTAACCAAGTAAACAGGGAAATAAAGAAAGAAAGAAACAAAAGTGCTATTTTCCGTTGGGTTAGTAAACTAACAGTCACAAAAATGTGCAGGAAGTTCCAGTATGGCCACAGGAGAAAGGATCTCATGTCCTATTTCTGTGTTGAAGAATAGGGGACACTCTCTTCCCTTCAACAGAATTGGATGGTGCCACTAGGGAACCATGCCTGAAATATTTGTGAATTACCACCCAACATTAAAATAAAGCCATCACTGGGTTGGAATTCAGTGACTATGCAACTCACTGTGTTACTGAATAACTGTGGACTGAAAAGTAAGAGGCTTGAGAGGAGGAGAAAGAGGTTGAAATTACTGTTGCAGAATGTAGCGTCCTGAACAGGAATTTGGCATTATTTGCTGTTGCTGGTGGGACCCACAGTGTCTCTCCTTGAGGCATTCTTGTGTTCCTATTGTATAATGTTGCACTTTCTTCAAATTATTTTAGTAAATGGTGGGGTGGGAGAATGGGAGGAGTTGCCAGACAAAGAGCTCACTTCACTATTTTTATTTTTATTTTTTGTTGAGCTGTACTTTGGAGAAGAAGAGTGCACTGCTGTTACTGGTACTGGTCACTCTCTGAGTGTTGTGCTTTATAGTGAATGCAGCACAGAAATCCCCTGTGGGCCTTGACAGCTGTTTCCAGCCCAAAGCAAGTGTGACAAAGCCAGAGAAGAACAATCCAGGTGTGGAAGGCCAGAGAGAGATAACTTTCTAAGAAAAGAAATAAGAAAAAAAGAAAAAAAAAATCAGTAAAATCTATATTAAAGAAGGCATTTTGCTCCAGCCACATGCCATAAAGGCGGCACACCTCAGAGAGAGGAAGCTCCGTGTGGTTCCTTTTTCTGCCTTGGGAAAAATGGGTGTTACATTTCAGTTACATCTGTACCAAAAGACTTTTACGTGGGTCAGTGAAAGAGCGTTTTCTTTGTTACTGTATGAAAGCAAATAGACACCTGAGCTGACAAGAATGTAGTTTTTATCTTGGCATGGTTCTTCAACGTGCGAGCCAGCAGTTTATTTAGTGATATGTATGGGGTTTATCCACTTCTGGCATGGATTTACATTTCTAATGGACACCGCCAAATTATCAAGAGTGCATCAAAATGCATTTCTGATCTGCTCTGTGATCACGCCTTCTAGTATTGCAGTTTGTATGGCATCTGAATTGTTATCCTGGTACATTCTAGCATGGCATTGTGAAGATGTTTTGGATGTCTTTTCCTGTGGGGTGAACTGCTGTTTCCGAGGTCAGCCGTAGGGAAGCGGCAGGGACAGCCTTATAAAGAGCAGGGTGCCACATCACTGCCAGACCACACTGCCATGTGTCAGTCAACCCTGTGAAAGCAATACGTTTTTGCTTTCTCCTGAGGCAGCAGCAGTAGTGATACTGCAACTCCCATTGTTTGGAAAGGGGAGCTCTCTTTCATCAAGGCTTCTGTTGCTGAGAGATAGCTTTCGTGTGCACTGTGGGCAACAAAACCCAAGGACACTCAATGCGCGGAATTAAGTGTGTATCTGGTTGAACTGACAGCTTTGACAGAATTTATTAATGGTGGTGTGGGAAAGTTTGCTTGTTCCACACCATGTTTGTATTCATGAAAAAAGTGATGACTGGTTGCAAAGGGTCTTTCTGAGAACATGAGAAGATTGCCCATGAAGGGAGTATGCCAGGGTAGCACAGTCATAGGTTATGGACAAATGTGTTGGACTGAAGTCATATTTGATACCAAAGATGTGATGGTGCCCCTGTTTCTTGAGAACAGTTGTCAAATCTGCTGGCTACTGGCATTCTCTGATTCATAAGACTGTTCTGTGAAATCCCTTGCAGATGGAAAATGCCAGAGTGACTCAGGAGACAGTGTTAACTATTTGAAAAGGTCTCATTGATGCTTGGTGCATGGGAGATTTTAGTTCGGCTCAAGAGACTTTTATGAATATGTTGGAACTACTGATAAGGTATATATTCTTGTCCACTGCTTCCTCAGTTCCTCCCTGCTTCCTCCAAATTCTGCCCTGATTTAAAAAAGGTATTATAGTCCATTGTCAGAGTCCCCATTATATGACCCTTTACACTGCGAACCCAGTGTAAAGATCAGATCCCAGATCTCTCACAAGTTTCCAGTCTACACCTAGTCGTAGATCCATTGATACCGACAAAATCTCAAAGTCTCTATTGATATTGATTAAGTTTCCAAGTCTTTGATAATATGGTGGTTCTGCTTTTACCCTGATTCTTCTGCTCAGCTTCTCAGCAACAACTTTGACTATCATCAAGATTTCCTAAATTTCTATTTCAGCCACTGCTATGGGATGTACTTTTGGCCACCTGAAGAGAAGCTAAAGGGGCTCCGTGATGAGACCTGACTCCTCTGCTTCCTAGACAATATCATCTTCGCCTGCTGCTCTTGAAATGGTATTTGCAAAATAGGGGTTAGGGCAGAATGAGGAATGCGTGGAGGTGAAGAATTGTAGCCTTTAGGCGATTTTCTATGAGTACTGTGAAGGCCAAATGATGCACTGATCTTTTTTTTTAATGCAAAATCAATTTAAGTGTTTGCTTATGTTGAGTACTACAACTTTCTGCATCTCTTGCTTCTGCTTGCTGCTTTCCCCTTGCAGCCCTACCATGAAGTCTCTTTGTGTGCCAGCCCAGCTACAGTGAACTTTGTTAAGTCTGTCTCACAGTTTCTAAAAGTGAACCTCAAGTTCTAAAACCTCAAGTACATGAGACTGGCAACAAGAGTTTCTACCAGATCAACACAATTCACCATAGGGCTGGAGAATGCAGAAACGTGCTAATTTCCAGGCAAACTATGTAAGGCTTATTTAATGTAATTAAGACCAAAGTATGAATGATTAAAACACTTCTAGAGGTCTTTTAAGAAGTGATTTTTTATGCTTCTATTTTATATTTTGTTAATTTGCAGGTTGAATGTTTTTCTTACAGGTTGTGTTGAAACCGGTAGGTCAAACAAGAATTCTAGAGTCTGACTGTAAACATATTTCCAAACAAGAACAAGGCTTCCTGTGAGTTGTGGTTCTCTAAATGGAGAAGTTTTGGCTAGAAATTGCCATAGTAAGAGGTTTTGTGGTAGGTCAGTAAGAGACAACTGAAGTGGAACAGCTTGAAGAATATGCAGAAAAAGGTGAAAAATAAAACCTGATGTTCTCCAGATCAACATTGGATGTATGCCTTTGGATAAGTCAAGGGAAAAAAATGTACTGTTTTGGAGTGATAGATGGCATTATAAACAAATTATAAAGTGGTATTATAATAATGAAGAGGCTGTGGTTAGCTCATTTCCCATGTTTGACATGCCCATGCAAAACTCTTTAGGATGAGAGAGGAATTTGTTGTTGCTGCTGTTCTTAAAGTCTCTAGTTTACCTGTTGACCCTTCTGAGTTCTCTCCATAGCATTTGCATTTGGGGTTTGAGCACTAACAGTATAAATATTTACTGCCTAACAAATCTGACTTCCCTCATTTTGGTAGAGTCCCACTATTGATTGGAGATCTGCCTTTCATTCCACAAATATATTTACATCAGTTATATCGGTATATTTATCAATTCCTAATATTCTTTGAGCAGGAAGTAGACATCTTGCTCTCCTTTAATTATGTTTCAGATTGTGTAGCTCTACTTGATGTTAGAAGATAATTGGATTTTCCCTGTTTTCAGTTTTATGTGTCACCGAAGCATTGCTGGCATTCTTTACCTCAAGTCTACAATTTATAGTTTAGAAATTGCTAGATGTGTCCTATTCCAGCCAAGTGCTCCCTTGCTCTCTAAGAATGGCTAGATGCTTTTTATCCCATGCCAGTTTCACTGCAATTTACTGGGATTTTTGTTGTTGTTGTTGTGGCAGTTCAGTTCCCCGCAGTCTAGGAATTAATTCCACTTGATTCCTACTATCCATAGTGTTCTGTGTAGGCTGATTTTTCCAGTGCTGCTCAGTTCTTTGTCCTCTCAATACAATCCAGGCCAGTGAAATGCTTAACAAACTGGCCGACGGAATCATTTTTCCTTAGTTGTTCTGTCATTTAAGTTTGATACGGGAACAGTATTTTGTGAGACGTGTTGTCTCAGATCTAACCAAAAAGTAATGACTAAACTTGAAGCCAGAGATTCAGATTTCACTTCAGGGCTGATAGACAGAATACCTTATGTATTTTATAAGTATATGTGTACATATACTGTACAGCCAATACAAGCCATTCATGTCCCATTGTGATATGTTCTGTATTTTTAGCCATTCACACAAATAAAACGTCCCCCAACTTTGTCACTAATGGATTTTCTGGGTATTTAGAGTTAGTGTATGGTTCCTGAGTGTTAGACATTTTCTTATTGAAGATCATTAAGTGATTCTTTTTAAGAAATTATATATTCTACGTACTTATCAAATGATAACTGTATCATCTGTGCTCTGCTGTCATATATACTTACACTGTTAGACCCTCCTTATTCTCTATGAGTCCTAACTGGTTAAATGATCCATTATTTTTTTCTCTTAATGCTCTACACAAACCATCTTTACCACTTTCCTGGTGGCCTAACATTGTGGAACAATTGGTGGGTGCTTTTTGATCAAATTCTCCCGAGGCAGTAATCCTAAACAGTCTGCATATTGTTTGTTTATTATCCTGATTCAAGTAAGTAACAACGTCCTCCCCTTCCTGTAATTAAAGGTAGGCACTGTATTTCATGCTTTTCATTTATTGAGGAGTCATAGCAAGGAAAAGAGAAACAAAGAATGTTCTTGTAACTGAGGAACTGAACTCTGATTCAGGTATCTCAGTTAAATTTCCAGTTGCTACAAACCTTTTGGCTGTGACTTTAAGCAAAGCCCGTGGCTCATCAGAGGTCTCTTGGAGAATGAATTTTTTTAGAATGGGGACTTATTTTGTGCTTTGCAAAAAAGGGCTGAGATTTTGATAAACGCTCTCTTGCAGCCTCTCCTGCCATGCAAGAAAAAAAAAAAAAAGATATAAAAAAGGTATAGAAATGTTTCAGTGAAATACATAATTTCACAACGTGTCAGGTGTCTAGGAAATTAGTAGTGAGACCTTCTCCGTGAACTTTCTGACCTCGGGGTACGAGTCCCATTTGGTTCCCTTAACCTTGTGAGGGCCCGTCAGTTTGCGGATGGGGGATGCGGGATGGGGGATGCGGGATGCTGGATGCTCCCGCCGGCGCCGCAGTGGATCGTGCCGTCCACACTAATCAGCGGCTGCTCCCGCTCTTAAAGGCATCTTTCCCATTTCCCGAGAAGTGGCTAAAAAGAGGGGGAGACACGACTCCTGCCAGAGGAGGGGGCTCTGGGATGATGGTGTCCTGCCGCCAGGGATTCCCCAGCTTGGGGTGGCCTGGCAGGGGCTGCTCCCTGCCACCCCTTTTATTTCTTTAACCACTTCCAGACTTTCAGGCCGGCAGGAGAGGTTTGTCAGGAGTAATCCCAGCTGGTTCAGAGAATTTGAGAGCAGCTTTATCCCTAAGTCTGCAACAGAAACTTACTTGTCCGATTGCCTTTCCCCCATTGCAGGCATTCCCCCGTTGTCCTCACCCACATTGCATCCCTCCAGGTCTGACCTCCCCTCCTTCCCACCCCATGTACCTTTTGAGCAGTCCCAGTGCTAGTTTGGAAACTTATGGGTACATACATAGCTCTAAAACTTTGCATGTGCACCCTGACTTATGTTTGGGTTAGTCTGCTGTTATTCCCCTTGTTTGAAAACCATTTCATTTCTGCAAACTGTTAAACTTGTTGACCCAACCCCAGCAAGGCCCATGTCTTCACCTCCGTGCTCTTCAGCCTTTCCTCACTCCAATGACTTGCCTCTCTGCTGTCAAAAAAGTCTGTCCATCCATCTTTTTCAGCATCACCCTGGAAATCCTTTCACATCTCTGCCATGATTTCACATGTAATTCTTAGACTTCAACTTTATATCCATACGCTACTTCTTTTGGGGTTGGTCTTACTGGAAGTATAAAGCAAGTTTTTCTTTGTTGTTAAAAGTATTATTTAAAAATAAAGTTAATTGTGCAGTTACACCCAGGAACTAAGTTCTTTCTTTTAGACATGATTATTAGATAGATAATGCACTATTGTTTGCAAAATATGGGTTTATTAGAGCACCTTCCTCTACTAGTGCTGTCCTCACATCTCAGGATTTCCATCAGCCTGAGCTATTCTCTTGTTGAGCACCTGCAATATACTTCCAGGGCAAATCTCACTGGATGCTATGAACTCTTTCTGATTTTTAGAGCGCTCTCACATATGCCAAGAAACTTTTTACTGCTGAATGATTAGAAAACTTGGTGACTTCTGGGTGGAGAACTGGTGGTGAAGAATTCTGGCTTGGTTATGATCTGATACACTGCAGAACTTGAAGCTCTTCCATTTTGTACTGAAACAATGAACTTTGAGCTTTTGAACATTTCATGCCACAGGTGTTTTAACATTCAGTGAGTAAAATCATAGAATAAATTTGGATGGAAAGGTCTCCTTTAGGTCAAGAACCCTGTACAAAATGGACAACTTCAGAGCTAGAATAGGTTGTTAAGCACCTTGTCCATATGTGTTCTGATGATCTTCAAGAATGGACTTGTCACTTCTTCCCCTTACTGAATCATGCTCATAGAAGGAACCAAATTTTCCTTACATATAGGTGTAATTTTCCTTGGTGCAAACTGAATGTTACCTCTTGTCCTTCTGCTGTGCGTGTATGTGAGAACCTGGAAGTCACTTCTGTGGAGGAGCAGCTTCCTCTTTTCTGAATTGTGGCCACTTCAGTCATCTCTGAAACAAGCAAGTAATTCCTTGAACTTCCATCCATGTGAATTTTCCCTGTTGACAAATATCCAGAGGATACTGCCAAAATCTTCCTTGATTCATACTGTACTGACATTCAGATCAATTCATAAATATTTATCAATTCATAAATCATTAAGTTCTACTAGCAGGCAACTTTGCCCAAAGCTTGAAAATAGAGGGAGTTGTTACCTGGGGGCTCTGCCAGGAGTTTAATGATTCAGTTTTATGGGCCAGTTGCATAAATACTGTTGCTTCCAAAGAACAAAGGGAGTCCTGCCATATTGCATTTCCAGCCCTGGCCACTGATTCCAGTCCCCTTCATCACACCAGCACTAACATTCAGGATGTCACCTGGACCAGCTGCCTGATCCGAGTGGGACTGTCCTGGTCTCAGTGTGGCTCACAGGCATCTCAAGCTGTTTCTGCAACTCTACTGATGGACTCAGAGCTCTGTTTGCTTTTCCTAGCTCTGGGTGATGGTGAGTCTCTGTGCCATTTCATCCATAAGTGGAATAGTGGTAATAATGGGAACCAATATCAATAACGTATTGCGAGGTATGCAAGTGCAGGTGCCAAGGAAATGTGAAGTGTTAGTACTTACATGGAAACAATTTCTTCTAGATTCTTTATAGACAAACGTGAGGACCAAGTCAGTTTATAATCTAAGGGTGATTGAAAGGCTTGTAGAAACGGCAGGATGTTCTAATTTTATTAATCAGGTAGCGAATAGTACTCATTTAAAATAGTACTCATTATTCTCATGTACCAGAATAGTCACACTGTAAGTCCTATATGAGTCTAATATTCAGAATAAAATGGATAAATTTATGCTCCTACGTAGATACACAGCTATTGATACCTGCTGCTCACTGACTGCTCTTCCAATATTTACAATGCCGGTTTTCTTACTTTTATTGAGTTTTACCATACTTTATTCCTAGCATTTTCTGTAAAAAAATCCATGTTTTAGGCAGTCAGTGTGGGTGTGTCTGTACACCATTTTCCCTTAGTAACCTTTGGAATAGTTATCTTCTATTAAAGTTAGTGGATCAGGGTCTCAAAGATAATTTGTTCATTTCATAATTTTCTCAAAATTGTATTGTGATACTTTGATAATTAATCTTTGATAATTATTGCCAAGATAATTTGTTCTCTTATCTCAGTGATAACCTGGAACAACTACACAAAACAAATTAATGGGAAATTCCTTGTTGTTCCATCTTTAGAACTTGTTGGTTCCCATGCTCGTGTGAAAGCAAAAAGGTGCTAACTTCTTCTTTATTTAAAATAAAGTGTTTCTAGCCTGTGTAATTGTGGAGAAAAGCTTGATAAAGCTCGATCCATGAAGTTTTGAAAACAATAACATAATTAACAACAATTATAGAAACATTCACAGTGCCCTCTTAAAGTGAGATGCCAGTTTTCAGTCATCTTACTCATAATTGAGGTTGCAATACCAACAATTTTTAGTAGGCACTTCATTTTTCATGTATTTTCAGGAAACTCTTTATTACTTCTGGTCAAATTCCTACTGATATTTTTTCAAAATATGTGAAAAGTTACATAGGACAGAAAAGCCAATGATGATCTACTCTTTGAGCACCCTAGTATACTTTTTGTGTGTGTGTGTGTGTCTCTGTGGTACCTCTGCCATGTATGTGATCATGGGAAGAATTAGCAGAAGAAATTACTGTGATGTTTGAGATGACCTAGTAGGTCAGATTGATGGGACCAGTATGAGACAAGTTGAGTTATTCCAGTGCAAAATGGAGCTGTTAATTTGGCCTGGGAATTAAACTGAATCTTGCTCTGAGATGGATCTAAAACACTCTCCCAGTCATAGGTAGTAGTCCTCTACAAAGGCAAAATGCTTTAAAAGCTTTCACCTAGGTCTTCCAGAAGTCATTTTACTATTGCCTGTAACAGTACCACGTAGTGAATTCTTTAATTATCTACAGAAATTGCGTCTGAACAGTCATTTCAATCCACAGGTCAGTCTCATGACTCATGATTACCAAAAGCATTCGCAGGAAGTACCACGTCATCCTGTCCCCTCAGATTATCCTATTTCACTGCCTTTGCTATGGGACTAAGTCCGTACTAAGTAAGCAGTTTTCAGATTTTCCCAGTCTGCTACTTTCCCTTCCTCCTCTGATCTATACACGAGAATCCACATGATTCAGTGTGCTGTCACCAAATAACTGTCGTTACTCTCGAGAGCACTAAAGGAAGGTGTTTTGCTGTAGGGAAAAAAAAAAACCAAACCAAAACAAAACAACAAACCCCACCAAAACCCAAACCAACAAAAAAACCACCTCTTATTTTTAAAGGTCATCCCTGCAGGTCTGGGATTAGAAATGCAGGGAGCAGGATGTGGGTGTACAGAGCTGCCCATGCTCCACCTATGGAGCTGCGGGTCTGGCCCCTTCCCCTAGGACCAAGCTTCTCTGCTTTAAGAGCCCAGCTGCTCCCCAGGCTGGCTGTTCAATCGACAATGATCTCTCGTTTCAAGTATGACAGCACTGACCTGCTCTCTCTCCATTCATCCGCAGGTGGGGGCAGCGGAAGAGAAAGGGAGGGAGGCAGAGGGAGGACACTGCAACCTACGTGAATAATTGATAGTGCAAGGAACGGAGAGCAGCTGGGTTCCCTGTCTCCATCCGCTCACCAGCTGGGAATGAGAGATCTTTGCTCAGGTAGGGGATGAACAGCTTAGCTGCTTTTATTCTCATCTTGCCTGCAATGCCAATTAAATATATTTTGCATCTAGAAGGAATCAGAGCAAAGGCAGCTGGGGGAGGGTTGATCCAGATCTTCTCTGCCTCTTGCGTGGCGTTGTGTAATGGATGGACCTTGGGGCAGTTTCAGCCTCGGCAGGGAAAGTGGCTGTATGCTTTTTAAAAGACATTGTGCTATACTGTGTTGTGTAGAGAAGCAATTACAGAAAGAGAGAGCGAGAGTGAGACAGTGGAGGTGAGGAGAGCAGATGTCTGTGTAGGAAATGAGACAAACTGAAGAGATGGAGGGGCATGAAAGAGGGTCTGTCCAGACTCAAAGGAATCCCACCCTGATTCTGTTAACCTTTGGTATAACGAGTCCAACTGGGTAGTGGGAGGTGCTGTCTGTGCACACTAAGTACTATTTTTAGAAGCTGTGTGTATAGATCTGTGGAAACAGCTGATGTGAAAACATGTATGTTTCTATCTATGGGTGCATCTATGAGTTTGTGAGGACCAAACATAATGTTGCAGCAATAGATGAAAAAAGACAGTTTCTGCCCAGAAGAGTTTACCATTGAAGGATATGCTGCTGTGATTACTGCGCAGCTTCTGATGTTCTTACAATGACTCAAATAATTAATAAAACTGCAGACATCAGTTTCTGTGTTACAGCTAATACAGATTTTTCCCACGTGAGCAAGATAAAATGCTAAGGCAGTTATAAGAATGAAAATATTTTGTTAACGAAACCCAGAAGAATACATAGCAAAAGGTATAGACACCAATTACTATAATGCATACATTAGCATACCTAAAAGGATACCTGAAAGAACAGAAACTTGTCTGTATCAGTCCCTAAAACACACCATAACTATAAAATGCATAATGATCTATGCAAATATAGCCAAATATATGGGTTACAGTGTAAGACTATAAGTACACAGAAATAGTCATATAAGAATGCAAATATCAATAGGAACTGAATCTACTTAGTACAACTAAAGGCCTATTATTAGGTGATATCATTGCATCAGCTGTGTAAATAGTAACACTTGTTAGTGTGATTGTAAGTTGAGGAACAGCAAGGGGAAAGGGGACCTGTGGTTTGCTTACATGTGGACGTGATTTACTTGTATGATTATTGCTAAAGGAGGCTAATTAGAACAATAATTAGGCTCTTTAATAATTGTTTACTGGGGGGCTTTGCACACAACTGGAGTTGCAGAGGAAGATGGGTAAAGCTGTGAGGCAGTTAAACGAAAGCTGAGCCCAGTGTGGGTGGACAAAGTTGGCTGGTGTCTGTAGTGACAAGCTGCTGAAAAACACCAAAAAGGACCTCTCTGTATATTTGGCTTTCCCCATGGCCAGGCTATTGCTGCTGATGCTCCCCCTCTCCCTGGGATGGGGGAGGGCAGTAGTTACTGCTGGCAGCACCCTCTAGCAGCGGAAAATAATGTCTCTTTCCTCTTCCTGGAGGCAGCAGCAGTGGCAAGCTTGGCTCTTTGCCTTGGCTCAGCCACATCTCTGCTCAGAGATTCAGGTGAATGAATAAGAAGTGCTTTGTGCAGAGAGCAGATGTTGTAGTCAGTGCCCTGGGCTTGTCTGGGAAGCATTTGGGTTGGAGCGAGGAGGTGGGCTGTCTAAATTAGCCCGTACTCCAGCATCAGATGTGCTGGAGGGAGGAAAAACACAGTAGATAAGAGGAACTGGAAACACCTGGCCTCCATGCAAACTCCTAAAATCAGCATGTGGATCCTTTCTTTATCCATTCAAAGTTGTCACCTGCCTTGATTGATTGATACCTTACAGTCTCTTTTCCCACCCACAGACCCTTGAGGCCCCGGAAATAATTTCTATCCAGATTATGAGTAGAATTTATAGGAAGCATTCGAATGAAATTGCTGCACCCATCCCTAAAACTTTGATGTAGCTGCTTGCTTTCTTTATTTCTCTTTTTGCCCATCTGTATCAATTATATTTTCAGTCTGATCTCTCTTCATTCTGCTTTCACTCTGTGTCTTTTCCTAGGTCTCTGGCTCTTCTGTCAAATTCTGTCTCTTCTGTCCCCTTCATGAGTACAAACAAACGCAGTGTAAGGCTGACACTTGGCGTGAGCTTGTTGCCTTTATGTAAAGGAAAATGTAATAGCTCTTGATGTTAAAAGGAAACATTACATCACCCTGTGTGCAATGAAATTGGGAATCACAGGGAAAAAAATGTGTCCAGAAGAGGCCTGTCTTCTTATTTAAACACAAGTATATGCCTACTCTTGCAATAGAAAATTGTGTTCTCATCCTTAGTTTTTATCAGGAATGCTGATCCATGTGGCTTATGGGGTATCTGACCCCTCAAAATTTGAACTTCCCTAGGGAATTGCTTACATGTTACGTCAGTGAGCTATTTCGTAAGGGGGATGTAGAGCCAAATCTTTATAACAATTGATGTATATCAGCTCCAAAGGCTAGTGGGTTTGGTGTCTTCTTAGTCTTCCCTTCAAGGGAATGGGGAGTTGTGGAGGATTGCCTTCATGCTTACTTTTCCCCCTGAATATTGAGAGTTTGGGGCGAGATCTTACTCTGCAGCAGAGTTGAATAAGGGACCCCTCTGCTGTCCTTGTCCAACACTGCTCGTCCCACCATCACTGACAACCTGGAGCACAGCTTCCTCGGCCCGGCTGCTGCAGGCTGTGCACCACCCGCGGATTCCCCAAAAAGGGCAAATCCAGGGGGAACTCATCTTCCACAGCGGAGGAAGGACAGAACTCATCGTCCCATCCTCCCTGGTCTCGTCTTCCTCCATGTCTCCTCCTTCTCTCCGTCTTTCCCGGGGCTCGGTCCCAGCTGTGAGGTGCCCTTTGCCGTCTCTCCTTTGAAGCCCTGCTCGGGAGAAGGAGGAGGAGGAGGAGGGGTGAGGGCGGGATCCGGGGCTTTGCGGGGAGCCCGGGGCGGTGGGGGGGGGGAGCCTGTGCCCTTCTCCATGGGCAGGCGGGGGGAGAGAAGGCTCCCGCGGAGGGAAGCCGGGAGCTGACTCAGCGGAGCCGCTCCACCATGTGTTCCCGGGAGCACGCCTTCCCTGCCGGAGCCTGCGGAGGGTATGTACCGCTACCGGTACCGGGCGGCCCGGCCTTTTCTCCCCGGCAGCCCCGGGGGACGGGGCAGGGGACCGGCTGGCGGCGCTTGGAGCTGTGTTGTGGGGGGAGCAGGAGGAAGAGCCCCCCACACGGGTTGTCTGAAAGAGCGGGGGAGCCGAGGAGGGGGAAGGCGGTGGCCGTGCCCCAGCCCGGCACGTCCGGCTCCGGCTGCGGTCCCGGTGCCGGTCCCGGTGCCTCCCTCTCCGGGCCCCGCTCTGGTCGGGAGGAGGAGGCGGGCGAGAGAGACTGACTGGGGGCTCCTCTCGCTGAAGGGAAAGAGAAGGAAGGAGGGAGGTTGGTTTGCCTTTCTGCTGCCTCCCCGGCGGGGAAGGAGGTCTCCAATCCAGACTAATTAGGAGGTGGCAGCGCGGGTGCGGGACGAGATGAATTTCCCCCCGGAGTTCTCCGTTCTCCTGACCCGCAGGGCAGTACCTGGTGGGGAGTGAGAGCTAGATGGGTTCTCCGGGCTTTTTGGGGTACTTTGCCCACTCTTCTTTAGCGGTGCAAGGAGAGCAGGGATTGCCCGCATGTCGGAGCCGTGACCCTCATGGTTGGGATGGGGCAGGAGATCCCCAGGAGCTGGAAATGACTGGCAGTCAGAGTCTATGGTCAGAAAAGTTTGTGACGAGCTGAGACCAAACTGCATTTCACCCGTAGAAATTGTTTCCTAGTTCTGTCTTGGTAGTTTTTTGAGGTTTTTTTGAATTTTAGGTACCTGTGCGTGAGCAAATTCAAATTTCTATACTTACTGGTGTTAGCAGAGTAAGGCTATTTGTGTCACGTTCTCAGCTGTCTTTAAGGAATACAAATCTTATTTGGTAGAGCAAATATGTCTCTCTAAAGGAGAAAAAAAGGAGTGGAAAAGCAGAAGCTGTTGCTCAAGGGAAGTGCTTGCCTGGAATTTTCCTTGTAAGCATTTCAGGCCTGTTCTTGTTGTTTCAAATTATCTTCAGTTCTTCTGAATTGCCTGTCCCTTCTAGTGAGTGATTTCAAAAACGTATCAGCATTTCATTGCAAGAATCATTCATCAGGCAGGGGCACCAGCTATTATACTGTCATTCCCTAATTAGCTGCAAATCTTGCCATATTGTTTCTCGTACTGGCAGGCTTTCAGATTAGCAAGCTTTTTAACAATGGCTGTACACCTGCTTCCCTGTGAACTCTCAGGAAAATAGTTACCTGAGGATTCGGGGCACTTCACTCCTCAGAGCACAACAAATCTCCTTTACCTCTGGAATATTTATGAAAGGTGGATGAGAGGCTGTATGAAATCTGTCAAGGCCAATTTGTGTTTTTCTTGGAGCAAATATTTGCATTGACTTGGTTATTGAACTGGCTCAGCTACAGCAGATGGGAATGATTTTGAGAGAGCTGTGTAGGGAGTTCCCAGGACTGAAATAGTAGAGGATGCTGCCAGATGGGAATATGGGACGTGAGCAGAGTTGTGTGCGTGGAGATAGTGGCTTCGAGGTCTGCAAAGCTGCTTCTTGCACCTCTTCAGTTTTGGGAGTGGAGTCTTTAGCAGTGGGTCAGCAGTGCCTACTTTTAGTTTGGCTATCTGCTTGAAATTAACGTCCTGGTTACTTTCACTAGTAAAATCCTAGTTTAATCTTCAACATTTTCTATGCTCTCTAATTCCCTTTGATTCCTAAAAATAAAGCTTCAGCAAGTGTACATATTCCTCTCCCAGTCTGCAGAATTGCTTTTCTTTTTCAGAAGGATGTTATTCTGCTTTTATGTAGAGGAAGGGTTTGAAGCTCCAATTTGAAAAGTATTTTCTTTTTCTATAAATAAAGCTTTAGCGCTTTTCATTCCAGAAGTTCAAAATTCACAAATGGCCTTTCACGCAGTAGGTACAATGCCCCCAAATTTTTGTGGTATTCTGTAAAAGATAACAGAAAATCTAAGTCATTCTCCTGGACTTTTAAAGTCCCTCAGCATATACTTATTCTGGCATAATTACAGAATGGAGAACATCCCTGAGTGTATGATAACACTGGTGTTTTTTTTGTGTCTGCTGGAGTAATTTTGCAATAGAAATGTGCTAGGATTGAATGGTAAGGAGCAGTTACTGCAAGAAGTACTCGGGTCAGTCCAAAGTATAGAGATGGATATATGGTGAGAGAACAGGACTGGCCACAGTGACCTCGTGTAGGAGCTGCCAGATTTCTGTGTTGCAGTTGGGTTTTTTACTCTCCATCGAATGCTTCAGTATTTGAACCAGTGACAGCCAAAGAAAAACACTATAGTATACAACAAGGCCCCAGGGCATCCAGTTGCACAAAAGTTCTACTATTACCCTTCTCTGGAGATGATTAGTTTCTGAAAATGAGAATTTATCAAATTAAGCTCTTGCCTTTTTAGGGCTCACAGAACAGAAACTTCAGCTTTCTTAAAGAAACAATGAAAATCTTTCATGTACTGCCTTGATGTAAATTTTGTTAGCCCCAAACATGCTTCAAATAAATGAACCAAATGATAAGTAAAGCATGTGCTGGTATAATATTAATATTCATTTAAAATACATATGCCATCTAACTACTCCAATATTTATGTGAGGATGTCAAGACTAACTCCTACGTCTTCCCTCCCCTATACATTGTGGATTTAATCTTATTATACAGATCTCTCCCATTTGAGTTTTAGGAGAAAATTGTGGGATGAAAACAGTGTGTTACTTTGTGTGTAGACCAGTCTGTCTTCAAGTTGCATGATGCGGTTGGGCTACCCAAATAGTTTGTGAGTTATTGGAGAGTTGGTGGGTATAAAGATTCTTGGAATTTATAATAGAATGTAGCTTTGTGATCACAGGGACATGTTATACCTTCATACAACAAGGAATGTAGCCACTGGGTTCAAAGCAGGAGTCTGTGTGATTATGGATACCAGTCTCTTAGCATGGAAGCAGAAGCAGTGGGAGACACGCATCTGACAACTAGAAGACAACAATTCATGATTGCATTATATGGTGATATAAACAATTAAACAATTAATGACTGTGTTGCAAAGTGGAGGAGCCTTGTCTCTTGAATTAGGTCCTTGGTCTTTGTTCCCAGCCCCACCTATGTGACCCTCACCATGACTTAGACCCCAGTTGTGACTGCTGGTGAAATCTGTGAATGGCATGGAAAGTTTACTAGCCAGCAGTGACACTGTCCGAAGTGCAATGGGCAACATGATATATATGTCTTTCAAACTACAGTGTCTTGTGTTATTTTTTGTTTTCTATTTTAGGAAATCAAATAAATGCTGCTGCTATTTGTATACCCTGCTGCTCCAGCAAGGGCCAAAATAATAATATTTTTTCAATAGGAGACGTGCAGACGTAAGACCATCTAATGTGCACATTGACTTTACCAGCAGTGGTAACATAGAACCATGCTTGTGTCTCTCCTGCAGATTGTATAATTTCTGTTCTGGCATTATCTCCTGTCTTTGAGACTAACCCCCAGGCCGGGGCAATTGGGGTTATCCTTTAAGTGCTGATTTCAGTGATATTTCCTAACATTCAGCTCTTAATATGGTTTGGTTTTGAGATCTGATCCCAAAGCTTCCTGTGACACCTTTGTTCTGCTGCAAATCTATGATAGAGGAAGAAATTGGCAAAAAAGATGGTTCAGCTCTTCCATGACAGTTGTGAGGCAGATAGTGTGTGTGAACAGAGACAGAGAAGTGGGGGCCAGAAGACTTTTGGTGTTATGTCCAGGATGTGTCAGGTGGCAAATGGTAAGTTAAAACACATCAGGGAATCTTACAGGGAATGACAACTTCCTCATAGGCAAGAAATGATCTGGGAGAGGAAGAGTAAGCAGAAGGCAAAGGAGGCAATGCAGGCAAGCACTGGTATCTGAAGTTCTCCAAAAATTAAAGTTTTTCTCCCTCTTTTTTTTTTTTTCCCCCCCTTCTGCCTCTGTCTCTTGCAGCAGGTCTGAGGACGGTGTATGCTGCTTCAGTGATATTATAGACTCTCCCACCCAAGGCTTTCCATGTGCTCTTGCTCCTGCTGTCCCCAACAAGGTAAAGGTGGTCCACGTTCCTCTGGGTCAAGGTTGGAATGTGCCTTGATCCACTGAGCAGAAAAAATGACTGAAAGCAAGCTCATGTGCATGTGTGTGTTATAGCTATAGTTACCCACTTCTGTGAAAATCCAAAACTTGTTTATTTAATAATTTCTTATGCTATTCAAGCCAGTAGTCTAACCCGCTGAAAGAGAGAAATTCCTGATAACTGTCCAATCAGGTTCCAGGTCAAGCTTTTGCAACATGAGCTGAAGACAATTTGGCCACTTGTATTGTCCATGCTATATCAGTTAAGGAATCATAGAATGGTTTGGGTTGGAAGGGACCTTAAAGATCGTCTCGTTCCAACTCCTCGGCCATGGGCAGGGACACCTCCCACCAGAGCAGGTTGCTCAAAGCCCCATCCAGCCTGGCCTTGAACACTTCTAGGGATGGGGCATCCACAACTTCTCTGGGCAACCTGTTCCAGTGTTCCACCACCTGACAGTAAACACTTTCTTCCTGACATCTAGTCTAAGTCTCCCCTCTTTCAGTTTAAAACCATTACCCCTCGTCCTATCACTATACTCCCCGATAAAGAGTGGCCCCCCATCTCTCCTGTAGGTCTCTTAGGTCCTGGAAAGCCACTATAAGGTCCCCTTGGAGTCTTCTCTTTTTCAGGCTGAATAACTCCAACCCCCTCAGGCTGTCTTTATATGGGAGGTGCTCCAGCCCTCTGATCATCGTTGTGGCCCTCCTTTGGGCTCCCTTCAACAGGTCCATGTCCTTCTTATGTTGGGGACCCCAGAAGGAAGAACAATTCCATCTTGTCTTCAGTGAGCCACAGTTTCTGTGCCAAAACATGGATGGAAGTGTACCACAAAAGATAATGTTAGCTTCTGCAAATGTTAAATTCTTTTGTCTTTTACTTTTCACAGACTGTGGACTTGTTTGAGATGATTGAAAAAATGCAGGTAAGGAGAAGTTTTTCTGACAAACTTTGGGATCTCTTGATTTTTCATAGCCAAATAATCAATCATGCGCTATTTGTCTTGTCACTCTGCTCCCAATACTGTTTAATTTGGACTTGCAGAATATTTAGCTCCTCTAAGCCCAAGCTCTTGTGCCTACTTTTGCATGGAATTTCAAAAGCATTTTGCAGTGTTCATTTTTCCAATCATCATGATGGAAGGAATAGACACAAATTATTATCATTCTGTCTGTTCTTTGCACAAATGTGATTCTGAGAGAAAATCAAAGTTGCATTATGGTATTTGCATTTAGCAAGGTCAACCAGTTTAATAAATATCTACTGTAGGCCCTGTCTCTAAGTTGCACAAGAAAGAATGGCTCTGGCTTGAATCTCTTATGGAAATGTATGCATTTAGTTGCATTATAAACTTAAATAGAGTAAAAGGGAAAAAAGCCAACCCTGCCCTATGAAATAAAGCAATAGTAATCACAGAATCACAGAATCGTAAGAGTTGGAAGGGACCTTAAAGATCATCAAGTTCCAACCCCCCTGCCACGGGCAGGGACAACTCACACCAGACCAGGTTAATATATGCTGTATATATATATAAAACATCAACATCTTCAACACCAAAATTTTCAGATGCTCTGTTCTCAAAGAATCCTTACAGGCTAATAATATATTCTCTCACCAGTTCACCTTCTTTAAAATCCTATGGTTAACTTTGATCTAACATAACACGTAACGTGGCACGTAATGCTTGCCTTTTACTATGTACAGGAATTTAAATTTTAAGAAACAATTTGGCTGATTGAATTATGTGGATATGAGGGAAAGGCAAGACTTTGCTGGGACTATAAAGGTGGGGAGGTAGAAGATAGCAGCAAAATGCTGATTACAGCAGTTATGAAGCTGAAGTACTGTTTGGCAAACCTGTAGGGAGAAATGAGGTAAAGAGGGGGTTTACCATCTAAAAACTGTCTCTCACTGGATTTGCATCTCTTCAGTTAAAAGTCTAACAGAGGGAGCTGACAAGAGTTTTCAACATGAAGACCACCTAATTTAGCCTCTATATTGGTTTTTTAGCTGCCTTTGTTAAGACTGATGGTGGCATGATAGTTTTCTTTAATTTAGCTTGTTTTGTCACCTGAATTGCACTAGGAGAATTAATAACGGGTACTTAAGTATGACAGCAATTTTTTGAAAGAAGGAAACAGCAGTGTTTTCAGAAAGACACTCCACCCCCAATAATTCTTTATATTGTTTGTTTTGATCTCTCTCTGTAGTTTTACTAATTCTTTATTTATTCTTTTGTTTGTTTACATTTGCTTTCTCTTTCCTTCCATTTGACTCTGCCTATCCTTTCGATATGGTGAATTATTCTTGAAAATTAAATTTGGGATTTTCATTAGCAATCAAGTGATAAAAGGCAAAATAGGACACTTGTACGTTTCTCCTGTAAAATAATAACAACAAAGCCACAGGATAGAATTAGTTTTTGAGTACTTTAACAATTGGATTAGAATATAATTGTTTGACTAAAAATTAACATAGACATTTCATGTGTGATGAATTAACAAGTAAAGTTGTGCTCTCTTTTTAAACTGAAACCTCTTCCCGAGATCTGGGAGTGAAGTTTGTCTTTTTTTTTTTTCTTTCTTTTTTTTAATCTTAGTAATCATTACTTGAAGTAATGGGCTACTGGCCACATTGTTCTATGCATACAGATGTAATGAAGTCACAGTAAATACTTTAAGGACACTTAAGGGTACATTTTCCTAGATTGCTCTGCAGTCCAAGCAGATGAAAGGCAACCAAATCTTATTTCAGCCAATAAACTCAGGTGTTTTAGGTCTTCACATACTCACAAAACCAACCCCTCTTCACTTATCTGCTTTTTGTCTTTTATGGTGTGATGTTTACTACCTCTATCCTGCATTTGTACTGGTTCAACATAGCCTTCAGTTTTATTTTCTTACAACTGCCTTCATGGTTTTTTTTCCTGTGTCCCTTTTTATAGCCAAGTTTTGAACTAGTCCCCTCAAGGCACTGCTCTTTCCCTGTATAAAACATGTGTTATCATAGCAATGCTATACCATTTTGGACCCAACTGTGGGTCTGGAAGGCTTTTTCTTCTGCTGTCTGTTCTTTTATCCTGCTCAGGCCTGGTGTTTCCCCTGTACAAGGCCCTGGGAATATTGAATTTCCAGATCAATGCTGTGTCCAGTAAGTGACTCAAGAAGACAGTGTGGGAAAGACTTTCCTTACAGGCAGTGCTACAAGCCAAACTGGACCAAAGTAGACAAGAGGTCTCAACAGATGGCTGAGACTGCAGTAGTTTATGCCTCTCACTTTTGAGGAATGACAGTGATCATCAACCAGTTGTTCTGCCCGTGCTTTGACACTTCAACAACTTACGTTGTAAGTTCCCTGCAGTCCTGGTTCCCCTCTAAAATATAGCCCTTATCCAGGGCTGCATTAGATCTTTGCCAGCATCTTAAGGTTCAATCTAGAGGAGAGGATGGTAGAGTTAGGCCTACATCATCTTCTCCCAGGCTGCTAGGAGCTCCCTTAACCCTGCAGAGTCATGTAGAGGCTCTCTGTAGAGGCTCCCATACAAACAGCAGCTCCTTTACAGCAGCAGCCCAGGAAATTTTCCCGCAGGCCTCTCTGAGATAGTGGTCTTCTACTAGGACATTCTTTGAAACTGCAAACTTTTTGCGGTTATCAGATCTGCCAAAAATGCAGAGGGAGAGGGGAGAGAGATCTTAGAAAACTGCAGTTTCCTAGCTTCTCCTCCATTTTTGCGTGCAGAAATCCCCTTCTGCATAGCAAGTTTGTCCTGGTACTTTTCATCGTTTGTTCCAGGAGGCTAGGGCTGCTCTGTACCTGCATGTCTCTTCTCTCTCAATCCTATTTTGATGGAGCATAGGACTTTCTTGCTTCTGAGACCCCTATTTCAGGACCTAGCCTTCTGATGAATGTCAGCACACTGGGTTGACAAATGAAACTCCAGATCACATCAACAAAACACCCATTGTACTTCTTATAGTTTGTGCACTCCACTTTCTCAGCTTTATGACTTCCCCAAATGCAAAATGGTTATTACTACCTCTGGAAAAGGTAAAGGTCACCTGTCATCCTCTGTTCCATTTTAATTTCACAACCTACCGTGGCCTGGTAATTTATTGTTCATTTTGTCTGTGCTGACATTGCAATTTGAAACAGATCCTCTTCTATGAAAAATAGTTCTAAGCTGGTATTTCTTCAGCCTCCTCTGTTGAAAATACAAATAAAATATATATAAAAAAAAATTTGGGGGGGAAGTGGGTAATTCTCTCTAGGCTCAGCTTTTTTTTTAGAGGTCTGATCCTCTGCCACGTCAGACACTTTGGCAAGCTTCTTTCTCCTAATACAGTTAAGGAAATTAATTTTTTTTCCTGTTGTTATGTTCACCACTCGTTGTGTTTCTATATTTAGCCAACTAATATTTGTTGTTATTGCTATTTTTTTTAATTTGAATTCAACTTTAGGCTTATGAAGAATACCCTCATGCATCTACTACTGGTCTCCCTTACCCTGGAGTCTAGCCATACTGGTTTACTTCTGGTGCTTTTAAGAATTTTTTGAAGGTGTTACGCATTTATTGTGAGCTGTATCCTCATAATTTCATGAAGGTTCAGCCTTTTTTATGGCTCACTTTTAGGTTCTTTTAATAAGCTTTCTCATTTTTCTATAGCCTTGTTTTTATGTGTAATGGATTTCTTTTTTTTTTTTCTTTTTTTCCTCCTTCTTTAGTTGCTCCTTCAAGAAGCATCCTGATCATTACTAATCCTTGATCTAATACTGCTATTGCCCGGTGTTAATGTTGTTGCTACAATAGCAGTTTTTTTATCCCATATGGCTGGATCATTGGCCCCTAACTTTTGCTCTTGAGTCTTTTGCATCTACACCGTAGACCTCCACTCAGATGTGTGTATTTCTGCCAGATGCTAGTTTACAAGCCAGTTCCACTGCAGAATAATTGCATAGACACAGCTGTTATAAATCAGATCCTGCTTATTTTCAGAACAAAGTCAAGAGTTGCTTATCGTGTCTGGAATCCCTGATTAGCCACTCCATTAAGCAGTCACTGATGGTGTATAAAAATGTAGTCTCAGCATCATGAAAATTACAATATTTATTTGGCAGTAGTTGAATACTCGTGTGTTGTGTATAAGAGAACGCTACAACTTAAATCCTGGTCTTCAGCTTCTTATCGGACATTATTCATCTCTTACTCTTCTGTCTGTATTGATTCCTACTTGGACTATGACCAACGTTTTATGGGAGCCTGTTGGCCCCAATATCTTTTTGGCTTCTTTTGTTCTGAGCCTCTGTTCAGTTCATGCTGTGGCTGTCCTCACTAAAATTTTCCTACTCCTGTGCGCTTCTACCGCAGAAGTGCAGTGGAGGTGAACTAGTCTTGCCATGGTGAGAAGGTAGAGATGAAACAGCCTTAAGAAAAAGAATCAAGTCTGGATGCCTGCTGCTTATTCAGGAAGAAATTAGGCATCCAGTAGTCTTTTGCCCTGGCATTCCCACTGAACTCATGGTAACAGTGCCCAGGAAAGCAGGTGTGCACGGCTTTGCTATGTGGCTCTTAGTGCCTGCAGGAGTTTGTTGCTCTAGTCGGATGGATGGATGGAGAGCGGTTCTGATTTTTCTCTTCTACCTCCAGGAGACAGATTTGTTCCCTTATGTGGATGGAAGCAAGGCACATAAGCTGCTTAAAAGACTTCTTGCCTAGCCCTAATCCTAAAAAGTGTTTGTTGCTTCTCTTAAGCCTGCTCTGAGGTTCTCAGTGCTTTGCCTGACAGTATCTTCAAGGGAGAGGGAAGAGTAGAACAGGAATGAATGGTCTGAAATAATATTATTTTTCTTTCTCTCTTTACCTCTTCCCTTTTTTTTTTATTGCTTAGGCTAGGAAATAAAGTAGCTAGAAGAGATCGGCGAATTAAATAAGAAAATCAGTTTGCAAGATTGCTTTTGATTTCTGCCAGCTTTCTGGTTTTTAAAAGATGTAAGGGCAGGGGGAAGGGCTTTTCAGTTTTAATGCCAAATCAGGGGACTGCCCAAGTTCTAGCTGTACTTCTGTTTATTCGAAACTTGCATAAAATAGAAGATTGCAGAGAGAGACAAAATGTGCACTTTGGGGATGTGGAAAAGGACACAGAGGGTAACTGAAACAGACACACTAAAACATGGGATTCACCATCTGTGACTTTCTGTTTCCAGGGGAGTCGTCTGGACGAACAAAGATGTTCCCTTCCAGCTCCTCTCAAGGTCAGGCCAAGTCGTTGTTGCCTTCTAAATTGCTGAGAATGGCAGATAATAGCTGACATGGCTTGCAGTGTATTTTCATCTTGGAGTGAACAGAGAGCCTACAAACAGCCCAGGAAAACAATTATTTGTCTATTTATTAAGTTGCTGCATGAGAGTGTGAAACTATGTAACTGAAACAGAATCAATAATTCCCTTTTTCAAATTTAAGTGGTTCCAATAAGTGTTTAATATTAACAATATTAGTTTTGACTAAAGAATTTCTGAAATTTTATACAATATAAGAGCTATAATAATATTTATGGAGTCATATTGCATTTATTTTAGTAGTCTGCTTGAGAACTCAGAGATGCTACTAGAAAGCTGGTCTGTTTCCCTCAATATTGGGCAAATAAGAACAGGTTTCCATCTTTAGATTCTCAACTCTTACTCTCTATTCTTTCAGTCATAGCTCAGGCATAGTAACCTTAAAATCAACCTTGACTTTGAATTAAATCTCAGAATGACCTTAATAAAACCCCACAAAGAACCCCCAGCAAAACCCAAACCATACAGAGAATCAATATAGCTCAATTCTGATAGATGGTCAATGCTCTTTGTGGTGATGAAAGGGGCATCCAACTGGCATGAAATGGCTCAGATACTCCACCTATTCTTGCAGTCATGCCTCAGCACTGCTCAGTTGCATACCACAGGTCTAACTATGGAGGTGACACAACCTTGATTTCACTGTAAATACAGTACTCTTTCTACCATCCCTACTGTCATCTCTGTCTGGAATTGTCTAACATTGCATGGAAGGAAAGGAGGGAGAACTTCCACTCCTAACCTCATCCAATTTGCCTATAGTTTGACTACCTAGTCATTTTGCATCCCTGTATTCTGTATAGTTTCAAGGAGGAAAGTGGGTGAAATCTGAGTCCTAAATTTATTGTTCTCAAGGCTCTATATTATAATACTGACGCATGGGAAATGGAGTCTAATCTTAAATTCTGAAGTAAAACTCAAAAAGATGGATGAGGGCAGAATGGATGCTGAGGGTAGAGATTGTGTGACCATGAGAGTGTAACACTTTAAATGATACCAAGCATTTTTGCTAATGGTCTCTTCTGATTTCAGACAGAAGAGGAGTATATTCCTTACCCCAGCATCCATGAGGTTAGTACTGGTCTCCTCTGTTTTTCCTTGGACTTTATTGGCCTTTCAGCTTTCATGTTCCTGTTTCCTTCTGAATAGGTGTTACAGAAAGGATGGCCATATCCTCTCATTATCTTACCCCAGTTTGGGGGCTACTGGATTGAAGGGACCAGCCATAACCTCTCCAGCTTGAGTTCAACTCTGTCTGATGTACCCTTTCCCTGGAGTGGTAAAGTGAAACTGGAGAGTGACCCTACAGCCAAGCTGTACCGCAAACATTTTCTGGGGAAGGTAAGGGTGATCTTCAGAACCTTCTCAGCCCACCCAGCCTCAAGGGTGAAACTCATCTCAGGCTTTTCCTTACGGATTTAGAAATAACTGCACAGCCATTCCAATTCCTTGTGATGCCTTGATATAAATAAATTATATACTACTGTATGACTAATAGTGTGTTAGGTTGATACTGTCCTGTTGTGATATGTGCATCACCCTGTCCATTAACAGAAGAGAAATGTTTGCACAGGAAATGCTTATATTTGGTTAACAAGTTCTTTTGAGGCTCCTGGACAGATACCAACCTTGGGATGACAAGGGGAAAAACGTGTAATAATACTGGACATGGAGATGGTATTATTTTTAGAGGGGACTTCAGCACTGATAGTGCAAACCCCTCAGTAGTAGGAAAAATGGTCCGTTTTCCTCATTGTCAATACGTAGCAAGTATGGTCACCACAGAATATGTATGAAGAAACTGGATAATGTGTTTTATAGTTGTTTGATTTAATTAAGTTTGGTGCTAAGACTTTAAAAATTTCAGTGTGACAGACAAGGAGACAGAGCTTGGCTTCATTAAGTGAATGTTGGCTGGCCATTAAGGTCCATCTGGGTTGGTCTGTTCAGGGAACTGATTGATTTCCAGGCTGGATCTCAGTATGATATTATCCATAAAGAAAAGTGAGAACAAACCCATGATCTTTTCTGAGATTCAGTTCATGGCGTAAGGAGATAAGAAAGCTTGACAGCTATGCTCATGCTGTATCTTATTCAGTGGTTTCCCTCTTCTATTGCTTAATAAGTTCAAAACCAGGAAGAGGTGGAGCTTTGAGCATTACTGGGGACCTGTTTTGCAGTAGGTGGACTTGTGTGAATGATCTTGGGTAGTATGCAACTCTAGAAATGGATATTAATATAATTGACATGTAAAGTACCCTTCCTGGAGGCTTCCTCTCTAGACTGACAGATCTGCTGTACAATCTGTTAGTGGACATTTACCCTGTGACATTCTGCAAGCCTTCAGTATGCCGCCAACTGTAATTATTTTTCTGTCATGGTAAATTTAGGGTTGTGCCTGAAGGTTTCCAGAGCCAGGTAGGGTAGGAGGCAAATTGGGATGTGATTTATTTTTGTTTCAGTCTGATGGTAGGAGTCACTGCTCATCTGGTATCACAGAATTGCAGAATGTTTGAAGTTGAAAGCGACCTCTGGAGCTTGTCTTGTCCATACCCCTGCTCAAGCAGAGCCCTATCATCACTGTTCCATCCAAGTTAGATCCAGGAATTCCCATACCATTGGGCTCTGTAGACTTGCAAAGTGCCCTAAGTATAATACAAAAGTGCAAAAGTGTACTACAGAAAAATTCCTCTCACCTTATTCTTTCTTTTCTACAGTGTCCATTAATTGACATGAATGTTTGTCTATGTTCAATTAAATGTGCAAGTTTTTGAGCAAGCCAGTGTTGGAAAAGAACAAGATGAACAGGGACTCATCACAGAAAACTCTACTCATGTGTAGAAAACTTCACCCATAGCTTAAAGGCTTGGGTAAGGAGAGAGTTCAGAGCTTTTCCACAAGGAGAAGTTAAAAGAGACGAGGGATTCTGATGCTATGTGGATTGGGTCCTTTCCGTGTTGATAACATGGGAGGTTATTTCAAAAAGGTAACGAAAGGTCTCTTGCATGCTTTGAATAACTGCAAACAATGCTTAGCTGAAGAAGAGCCCATAAGCATTGTGTGGTGGGAGAGGCACAGCCAGCGGTTTAGGGAATATCCTTTAAGCAAAATGGGAGATAAGAATATATGTGATATTACAAACTTAATGTGCCTCTGTGTGTTGTGGGTGTGCATGTATTAGTCACTCAGACTTGGACAATTCTTTTGACACTTTTTGTGGGACTTCATCACAGATCCTGTAAAACAACTACAAAAACTGTGCTAAGGCCTACAAGCCATAGCTCATTTTCTTTTCTTTGTTTCATGGTCTGTATTTTATATAACGATTACATAGTGAGATTAATTTTGCCTGTAGGAAGAAGGCTGTAAAACCTTACGTCTTATGCTCTGGGAATTACCAAATGTCTATGTAGTTTTTCAAGTCTATAATAAAAAATAGCAGCCTGAAGCCAGGAAGGATTTCGTAAAGGTATATGTTGGAACTGATGGTCAAAGAATCTTTGGGTGCGGTTTCACAAGCACTTGAGGCTGGCAGTGCTGATGAGAGAAGCTTTCTTGCTATCCATTCATATGTGGTCGTGTATTTCTCCATTGTGCTGTGCTTTCTTTGTGCTGGTTATTGTTGCTGCAATGCTGTGAACTCTTGGGGAACTGACTCAGTGGAGCCCTCTCAGCAGATAGAACTATTTCTTAAGTTATTAGTGTGAAATTCTAGCTTAACCTAGGACAGAGATGGAAACCACTCGAAGCAGCCAAAGGACATTTTTATTATAATTGCACTGGTCTCTTTTGTTATTTTAAAGGGTTTTTAATTTTGTTTAATTATAAGTCTATCATTTAATAAACGTGTTCTCTGACTTGCTCAGACTGCAGATCTTCTCCTCTGGTATGCAAATCCATGTGTTATGGAGCTTGTAACTGTTTTCATGTCATGACAAGCTGACATCAGCCCAAGATACTTCTTTTTTCAGTTTTCTCCAAGCAGAGATGCAGGGAAGGGCTGCAAGGAGACAACCTTATCAGGTATTATAGGTATTATTTCAGTACTAGACCAGCCTTCAGGGTTCTGTGTTCCGCTGATGCCAACAATGGCAGTAGCTTCTAGGTCCTTATCATCTGACTGGAAAACAAAACCTTATGCTTTTACAAAAAGAAGGCTTGATGGAATAATAATGTTGCCTACTCAGTACTGTAAGTGTATTAGTTATCTATCACTGTTGATAGGCTTGGGTATTCAGGTATTGTTATCTTCCTGTAGGTCATCGTATACTCATTTGGCCACCAAAGCTGCTTCAGGATGAAATCATTCCAGTATTTTACCATGTGACCAAAGGCTGACAAGCTTTTTTGAAGTTAATTTTTTTTTTATTTTTTTCTTTATTTTTTTATTTTCAATTGTCTTGAAGGAATAGAATGGGCTAATGAACTCATTTTGAAACCTGTAAAGATATTTTTGTGTTCTCTGGCTTCCTATGCTACTATTTCTAAAAAAACTGATGAAACATACCAGGTCCCATACAGAGAGCCATTTGAAATCTAGAACTTCCTTTCAGGCTGTCTTAAACATTACAGAAACTACTTATTTGACTGAACAAATTTGTACCTATATACAGGTCATCTCAGCTGTAGTGAATTTTGCCACTGCTGAGTTGCCATCTTCAGTATTAACCATAAAGCCTTTTGATGGTTCATCTCCAACTTCAGGACAGCTAATAAAAAAAGCTGTTTTACCTTGAAGGACCCTTAGTCTGCCTTCTGTTCCTTATGTGTTTTTATAGAGAGAAAATCACAGAGGGGAAAATAATAATTAAAAAAAAAAAGTCACAATGAGGAAACTATGGTTTTGCTCATATATGTGATTACTTGAATCTCAGTTTAAAACCCAAGCTTACATTCAGGATCAAGCTAGGCAGCCAGAGTAGCTTTGACAAAAATTCAATTACTCTAAGACCTCCGCTAATTCCGGTGCCTGTGCCCCCTTTGTGCAGCTCTGCCAGTTATGCCGACTGCAGAGTTGATCGCTCAGTGTCCAAAACAATTGTATCAGACCTGACGGGGTCTGAGTTAGAAGTTTTATCAAAAGGCATTCTGTTTTCTGGTCTTTGCATCTCAGTGTTTCTTTTGGCTGCAGCTAACTTCGGGATTTGGCTTCTATTCCTTTGTTCTGCCATTGTTTTTATGGCATTGCACCATCTTTTTCCTGAACAGCCTGTCTTGGGCATCCCCCTTAGCATATGATTTCTTTGATTCTAGACTTAACTGACCATTGAGTGTGCTCTTTTTTTGCTCCTTGAATCTATCTATTCCTCAACTGCCCTGTCTTTCTGCCCTTGGTCACAATGACTACTGCACCTGATTCTTGTTCACATCCCAAAAATCTGCTAGTATTCTGAAAGATGTGGTCAGGAAAAATAAACTCTTCTCTCAGCCTTTGTGGCTTCCTTTGATTTCAGCTTTTCTTCCCACCTACAGATAAGTTCAATCACTACCATTGAGTTGTGTGACAGATCACACTGGACTTCTGTGATTTGAACATTGCAGCTAGAGGCCACATGATTCTGTTTGCTGCTTTTTACTTTTGCCTTATCTTTTCCAGGAGACACTCATTTGGTCTGCTTCAGCAGAAGGTAGACTATGCTAGCACCAGAATGCATGAAACTTTTCCCCCATAAGTCAGTAGTAGGGCAGTTAAGGGTGCTGGCTTTTTTTCCTTCTCAAAGAGGAAGTGAGGACAATGATATCTCTAGTAATGAAGTAAGTTCAGTAGCTTTATCTTCACATACAGGTTCTGGGCAGTGACTGTCGTCTTAGTCATTGTTTGTTTTTTTTTCCAGAGAGGATCGGTTTATGTCTGTTGACTTCAAGATGCCTACATCCACATAGATATCAGCATTTCACTAGATATATCTTTATTTCATAGTGAGTCAGATCTATGACTAACACAAAAAATTAAGAATTTTTTTTTTTTTTCCACAACAAAATGCAATCTCGCCAGTGTGTTGAGAGCCGTTGCAATCCACCAGGGACAGAACAGACCTTCTGTATTTTCCAGGCAAAATGCTGAGGAAGGAACTCTCAGACTAGCGACTCTCTGATCTAATTACACACTTTGCTCCCATTGAGTCCTTATTATTAATTAATGGTGTCCAGAGTATTCCTTTCACAGAACACATTCCAGATCATGCACATTCTGACTGTACAACTGGACACTTGGCTTACTGTCCCAGTGTGTAATGCTTTTGTGTCATGCACAAGGATGCATTTATACAGTCCTTCCTGTGATGCTCCCTCTGAATCTTGCATTCCTGGTTACTGACTTCTTGCTCCCCGGCCATCTTCTCAGGTTGTCAGTGCTTTTGTCTTTGATTTGAGGGCACTGCTGTTCCGCTGGACGAGCAGCCCATTCATTATTTGCAGGGAATTGGTATTTTATCTCTCTCCATTCAATTGGACCATGACAAACATTTTGCATGTAAGCTGAGGAGATCATTTCTTCAACCAAACAGCATAAAACCTCTGGTGTATGTCAGAACCAGAATCTGTACACACTAAAATGTATGCAGAGCACTGATTATATCTTTCAAGTAAGTTGGCAACTTACTATCACTAGAAAATATATCAACAAGCAAGATAGCCGTTGGTACCTCTTTTCTGTGAAACAGTTGACAAGTGCAATTCGGGAATCAAGCTCCCCATTAAAGTATGTTCTTTTTATGTCCTGTGTGTGTCTGACATCTCAGAGAGTGGACAAAGCTGTTTTTTTCCCACAGAACCACAAATGAGCAATACAGCTGGATATCTTGAAGTACATCATCTGGGATTTGGAAAATCCCAAGATTTGTTTACAAAAAGATGTCAAAAGAAAGCCTTGGTATTTTTTTTCTTTTGCCTTAACTGTTCTGCACTGAAGATCTCTGGATACATTCCTGATTGTACCATCAGCAGATTGCTGTATGACTTTCTCCTAATTTTAACAGTCCCAAGGCATACGGAGGCATTGATAATTCTGCCTGTTATAGGGTAGCTGAGATGATTTTTTGTTTGTTTATTTTATTATTAGTTTGCTTTGCAGAGAAGGAGTCTTACCCCAGTTTCCATCATTGCTAACTCAGTACTACAACAATTTCACTATATTCTCCTGGTTTGGAGGCTAAATACTGGAATATAGTACTGCAGCTTTCAACAGAAGGTCTCATTAGCAGCAAGAGATTAAGATACTAGTCTAATCAAATTTAATCCAAAGAGAATCAGATCCGCTGCATGACATTCTCATCAGTCTCTCTGTGCTGCTTATACTTCAGACCCAGTAATTTTGGACTGTTTGCTGAAAGCATGAGTTTAGTCTCAGCTCTCTGTTTGGTCAGAGTTTATGTAGCTCTCAAAACTGGCCATGAAGTGGTTTTCTGCTAGGAAGATGGGAGTGATCGAAGCATTTTGGGGTAATTCCAGCTATACAGTATTCTTATTGTGCTAGAGGTTTCTGTTCACATCCTTTGTCAAAAGGTTTTAACCTTTTGAGGTTAGAGGTTATATATATTTAAAAAAAAAATAAATGTATATGTCCAGGATATTGGAACATGGCTGCATGCCCAGGAGAAATGCATGGCCACAGCCACTTCTATCTAGAGCCTGTGAAAATGTTTGCATTATGGTTTGTTGTTTGACTGAAGGATTCTCTCTGCTTGAGGAACACTCTACTAAAGCTCAAGCAGTGTTAGTGGCAGTGCTGAGAACAGTCTTCATCTGTAAAGTAGTTACCTGGAGCCCTGACTGCATTATCCCTGAGATGTGAGTGCTCTTAGAGGTATTTGGTGTAAGCATCCTGCCATTACTGTTTGTATGGAATCCATGTCCACATCCAGTTGAATGTGCTGGAGACCACTACTTAGTCTGCAGAGTCTGAATGCATAGAAGGAAAGTCCATGAAGATACAAATTTATTTACAAGAAACTTGATTTCTTCAAAATGTATTGTTAAATGTTCTCATCCTGTTCCTTCTCAGGAACCCCTATGATGGACAGCTGAGAAACCGAGCTGGCAGTGGATGAACTTTGACTGATATACTCATGCAGTGATCACCAAGGGGGTGGGAGACAGCATATACATGTCTTTAAGCATGTCAATGCTAGTTAAAGAAAAAATTAGCTGATGTTGAGTATCAGGTTGTATGCCAAAGATCTGGTAAACTTCTATGGGAAGTGTATTGAGAATAATGCATTTTGGCTTCCTGTTTTCAGGAGCACCAGAACTTCTACTCCAGTGACATGTCCTTGGGATACCTGGTACTTTCTGTGAAGTATGAACAGATCGAGAAACAGGAAAATCTACGCCTGTTGCTGAGGTGCCTGTTTTTGAAGTGTATGTTACTGTGTGGTGTCTCTTGAGTGTCCTCTGCATAGATGTTATTGTGAATCACGTCTTTGTCCTTGAGAGGACTGCAAAGGAACCTTTGAGCCTCCTTTTTCTTGCCTTTGCCTCAGAGTTTCTCTCAGCAGTTTCCTTCAGGAAGCTGAAGTGGTGTTTGCAGGCACATCATTTAAGTTCCTGTGGGAAAACATCTGTTCTTTCCTAAAAATAAAGTTTTTCTGTCTACTCACTACATGTGAGTACTCTCTAGAAAAATATGGATTCCCTGATGGAGGGCAGCCTAGCCCAGACCTGTCTTTGGACTCGGTATCTGAGACTAAGGCTGTCTTGAAGGTGAGCTAGAATTCGTCTTAGCTTCCTGGGACAGCCTACAAAGTGCCATAACCTTTAGGGCTTCCACAGAGAGCCATTATCCAGAGAGAGCTGCTGAATGAACTAGCCAAATAACAGAGATAGATCTTACACAGGTGAGAGGTATGTTGCAGAAAAGCTTTTTACCACACTAAGGGCTGGGTGCAATTCCAGTAAGCAATATGCTGACTGATGTATAGTTGCTGCTGACAAGGACTCGTCCAGGACTGAGAGGAAAACACTGATTGTGCAGGAGTCAGCTACAAGAGAATCACTAGTGAGTTCCCTCTGTTGTATGCAGAGAACTCGTCAGAGTACCAGTCAGAATGATAATTTGGGGGGGAGGGGGGGGGAAGAGAATGCCTGTTTGTGAGCTGTGCCAGAGAATGTTTTTCTGAGTCCAGAAACCTTCCTACACGGAAGACACTGGTGAAGAACAAAAGGGTAATAATTCCTCTGTTAAGATACTGTATTATATGCTGCCCCTTTTGCTCAATAGCTTGTTTATAATGGTTTGAAGAGGACTATGACAGCCCAATATTTATTCTCTCCTAAAAAGATATTTCTTATATATAGAGAAAGGAAGCTTTTCTCCATCAGCTTCCTGGAACAATGCTACACTAGTTTCTACCTCCTATACTTTGCATATATCTGCTTTCCTGGGCTGTCTCTAACAGACCTTTTACCAGTCTTTCAAACCCTCATTGTATGATCTTATGAATCCATTATAATAGTGTGTCCATGAATTGCGTTTCAACATTTAGATTTCTGTGAGAGAAAATGGGGGTGGAACAAGGAAAGGAGAGAGGCAGGGAAACGCAAAGTATTTTTTGAGCAAGAAAAGAATGCAAGCAAGCAAGAGCTTAAGCATCCCTGTTTTCTTCCTCTGCTCCACACAAGTGATGAGCAATAAGAAGAGTAAATACCTCCCTTTTCCTGTGGTTTTATGCACTGGGATTAGAAGACAATATGAAAGAATGGCTACTCTTTCTTTCAAGAGCCAGTGGTTTTTATGTCTCCCTTCAGCTTTTCCTCTAATGGGCTTCTTTGTTTCATGTCAGGACTCGAACTGGCACCAAACATGACTTGATCCCCATTTCCTGTCTGAGTGAGTTTCCCAATGCTGTCCAGATGGCCAAGGTAAGATTTGTGTTTGCTTGTTCATTATTAAAGAGCCTCATACTTCAAGTTATATTCACTGCTTACCTCCCATTTTCCTTTTTTTCCCTATTATTCCCCATATTACTTTCATATACTTCCCTTTTACACTTTGTTTTAGCTTTTCTTCTTTCTCTTCTAATTTTACCTCAGATTTTTTTGCCTGAAGGAACTCCTGTCTGATAATTACAAACTGTGCCTGTGCTCTCATGCCCGCAGCAAGCTAGGGCACATGGTAACCACATTTCTGTTTCCCTTTTTCTCTCTCTCACTCGACAGCTACTGTGTGAAGATGTGAATGTTGAACGCTTCTTTCCTGTCCTCTACCCCAAGGTATAATGTTCTGATATATCTGTATGTCCCTTTTCCATCAAGGTCTGGCTAATTACATCCAACTGATAATATGTATTTTCATTACCTCAGGCTTCTCAGCTTATTGTTGCATTTGATGAGCATGTCATAAGCAATAACTTCAAATTTGGGGTCATCTATCAGAAACCCGGACAGGTAAGGTCCCTCGGATCCCATGATTCTTAAGGCAAAACATAAAGACTCAGTTGTCTTAGCTTAAATGTAATAACAAGGTCTGTACTATCCTGGGAAAAATACAGATGTTGTAAAGAGAAAGGATAGAAGCTTCCCCTATGTTGATCAACTTGTGCAGGTCCCCAAAGTTGGTTAAACAGGCAGAAATTACTGCCTGTTTTTACTGCTTGTGCTCCTTCTGACTTCTCCTTTCCTTTTGAAGACAACCGAAGAAGAAGTCTTCAGTAACACAGAAGAGAGCTTGGGTTTTCTGGAGTTCCTGGATTTTCTTGGTGACAAGATTCAGCTGCGAGATTTCCGTGGGTGCGTACCCAGTGCCAGATTGAGTTAGGAAACGCCACACGTTCAGAGGCTGTGACTCTGTTAGAGCCTTGCTTTCTGAGAAATGCAGTGTCCTCTGAATCCCAGTGGAGGTGGAGAACCCCAGAACGCTTTTGTTAACCATCCTATCTAGGAAACAGCTCTACTAGGAGTTTAGGTCTCTGCTGGTATTTCACTTAAAGGTCTCCTGGTAGCTCAATCTGACCCACAGTATCAGTATATTTACTTGACTGCAAATACAAGTCTGTTTCACAATGGTAGGGGTCAGTACTCTTTTAGTCTTTTTCTGTGGGGTCCCCTGTCCTTTCTGTACCTCAAAAATGTGGATTGTGTTTCTCCCAAGAATGCCAAAGAAAGTAGCTCATTTGAAGACCCATGGTTTAGCTTCATAGCTTTTAGAAACATTGTGCAGCTTCAGTTAGTGCCTTTGTTTTAGGAAGATTTGGTGCCTTGCTTATTACCGATTTCTTAAAAATCACCTTTGATAATATTGATGTACCAAGCTACCGTTACTGATGCCTTCTTTCTTCTCTCCACTTTCTCATCTCTGCCCTGCCTGACCTGTGGTGTGATATGGATTTGCTCAGGTTTCGTGGAGGTTTGGATGTCACTAGAGGTCAAACAGGCACTGAGTCGGTCTATACAAATTTCCGGGGCAAGGAGATCATGTTTCACGTGTCTACAAAACTGCCCTTCACAGAGGGAGATTCCCAGCAGGTACTGGAAGGAGAACTAAGGAATTCAACAGTGTGGTAAGAGGAAGGGGTATTTGATGAGGGGCTAGCAAGAGGGGAGAATACGCAGTTAGGCAATGTTGGGAATTATGGCTGGAGTAATGGTAAAAGTAGAAATGAGGGGTTTGGTCAAACAAATGGTGTAAGATGCTAGACACACTGGTTCTATCCTCTTCCACCTGCCTTCTCACTTTATTCATGGGTTGTTTTTTTTTTCCTCTCCAGCTTCAGCGGAAGCGTCACATTGGGAATGACATCGTAGCCATCATCTTCCAGGACGAAAGCACACCTTTTGTCCCTGATATGATTGCTTCAAATTTCCTGCATGCTTATGTAGTAGTTCAGCTCACTCCTGGCACCACGGGGGACACTTTCTACAAGGTAAACAAGAGCCAGTAGATTCCTCTGCACTGATTTACTGATCTTGATCCTTGAAGTGGAAACCTGTTCTTGGGCCTTTGAGCTACAGGTTCAGCCATCTGTCATCCTAAGCTTTGCTTGCTTTGTTAGTAAACTTGGTCAACGTTTTCAGTTGATCAGCAATAATTGGATCCATTGCCAGTAAAATTAGAAATCCAGTAGCTGCCACCAGCTCTTCTTCTCCTTCACCCACTCTGTGATCTCTGACCAGGAGTCTCCTTCCTGCTGTGGTGTTCTCTATTCTGTATTTCTGCAGAGGTCTTCTCTGGTGTGATTGCTGCTGTTTAGCAATCTACGTTCATGTTTGTTGAGTATTCAGATTCCATAAGGTTATTGATAAGCTGGCCTGGGCTAGGAGGTGAGGCTGAAAGTGATTAAAATTCTGTAACATAAGTGTTTTACTGAAAGGAGTCCAGGACTGCTTACTGCCTCTACCTAACAGAAGGTGAAAGAATAATTTGATCAATTTCTTAAGTATCTACACATGAAACTAGAATGTACTTGTATGTTTTTCAAAGTAGCTGGTAAGTTTCTGACGCTTAAGGCTTGGGAATTGAAGCTTTAAGCGATATTTTTCATATCTCAGATATGAAGAAGAAAAACCAAAGCCCTGTGCAATATATGTAAGTGCTGTGTGTATCTGGTAAGATTCCTATAATTACATGCAGATAAGTGCTGTGAGGAGCCAACTGCCAGTATGTGAAAACTGGACTGCATTACAGTTACTTATTTTGGCATTGGTATATCAGGCAGGAGCATGTTAAAAACCAACCAAACAACAACAAAACCCAGGTGTCCTTCTCACTTACTGGGAAAGTACTTAGGTATGCTTACCACATGTGACTCAGAAAGGCAGTGTCACCAAGATGCTCCTCTCAGTGTGCAGTGTATCTCCACTGAGGATTCTTTGTCAAAAAATGTAGGTACAACCATATTGACAAAGGTTCTTCCTAGTGGAGGTAAATGTTGCAGGCTGAATAGAAGCATCTTTTTTGTTGTGGTTGTTCCAATTAAACTGGTTATTATTTAAAATACATGTATTTTAAAAGCAATTGGTTCAATTGTATTTTGTTGCTCTTACTGCATGCACATCTAGGTGACTGAATTTCTGGGAGATAAATCAGCATATCCATTGACTGAGTACAGAAAGAGATGGATGCACAAGACAGCACGTTAGATCTCTCTTCAATATGTAAATTATTTGGGAGGGATCAGATATACCACAGTGGTTTAAAGGCTTTGATAGTCTCACTTGTGTTATGATACTTATTTTTTTTTCCCCTTATATTGTTTCAGGTTTCTGTCACAGCCCGAAATGATGTCCCCTTCTTTGGACCCCCTCTGCCAAATCCAGCCATATTTAGAAAGGTTTGTTTCTTTGGTTCAGTGTTCGAGGGACATGGTACACAACCCCTGTGTTCTGAGTCAGTATCATCAATCTGGCTAGATAACTTCGGGAGTCTAAAGAGTAGCAAGGCAGAGCTTTTCTCGTATCACATCTTTATTCCTGTTTTCATCTCCAGTCTAGTCTTCATCTTGTCTTGTAGAGTGCAGAGTTTCGTGAATTCCTCTTGGCCAAGCTGATCAATGCTGAGTACAGCTGCTATCGAGCTGAGAAATTTGCTAAATTAGAGGTGGGTCTATTACCTGGTTGCTTTCTTTAAAAATTATAAAACTATATTAATGCCAGAATAAGAAAATACAAAATAATTTTTTACTTTCTTCTAGTTTAGTCTAGCTTAGAAAAGGAAGATGAAGTGTCATTATACTCAGCTATGTGATGCTTACTTTGTATTTCACAGCAGGTGTGATAGAATATGAACAGGTACATTCTAATGTAAAGATCTAATCATCAAGTAATAATGGAAATATGGTGCTTACGTTTTGCTGGAGGAAGTTCTGTATTAGCTGAAACTTGGTATTTTGCTACATGCTGTGTACTGATACCACTGATTTTGGTTCAAGGTACCAAAATTCTGTTCTGGACTCTGCTGCTTACCTGACTTTGAAAAAATTGCCCTCAGTCAGTCCATGCCTCTGTTTCATCACCTGTAAAGAAGTACTGATGTCCTTTATGACTTGCTTTAGAAAGAGTTTAAAATGGTGGATATTACTGTAATATATTCCATAACTATACAGCTAAAACTACTTCATAATATTTAAATTAATTTTCATGGTAATTTATTATATATATTTTTTTTTTTTTTAAGGAGGATGCGAGATATTGCAAAAACAAGGTGGGGTGGGAAATCCCCTCCACTCCCAATAATAGCTGTGTTTTCATTCCCAATGTTGATGCAGGAAAGAACCCGGAGTGCCCTCTTGGAAAGCCTTTTTGAGGAGCTGCAGCTTCGCAGCCGCAGTATGATGGGATTGCCCATAGGGGAGGATGACAAGATAGAGAATGGCAGCGGAGGCTTCCTTGAGAATTTCAAGGTGAGCCATAGTGGATTGATTCCTTACCCAGTTGCTCATGCTTTTCTCAAGTTCATTGTTTGTTCCTACAAGGAATATTGACTCTGCTGATCAACTGTGCTTAGGGTGTGAGAGAAAAACAGTCTTTCCATCCAGCATCTTTCTTTAGAGCATCTTAACTGTTCTTTACACAGTTAAGTTACACATCTCTCAATAAAAAAATTTTCCCCTTCCTGTGCTCCTTTCTACAGAGCTACAGTGTGATCTAGGGTGGAATTCCTTACTGTCCCTGAGAAGTCAAACTCTTTATGTGTCCTGCTGGTGTCTAATGTCTAGTGAGGTTTCACTCCATGAATTACAGGAAAAGGAGTGAGTGTTTGCAAGAGGAATTGTAATAACTAGTAGCCAGCAGCTCTCAGTTCCTATAGCAGATCTCTTCCAATTAATTTTTGTTATAACTGAAAAAGTTGCAAGAGCCCCTGCAAGGGAGTTTCTAACATATCTGTGAGTGTACTGTCCACAAAAACTGTGATGCTTTAAATACTCTGTAAAAGCCAGAGTTAATTTACCTTTGTTCAGCGTAGATGACACTTTATTTTCTGGGTTTTTTTGTTGTCTTTTTTTTTTAATGAATCAGGATCAGGTGACAGAACTTACTTTTAAAAGTGATGAAGGTAATATGAGAAGGCAAAGGTTTTCTACAAAATGTCAAACTGAGTTTTGAATTGATTATATTGAGAGAATCTTGTATCACTTTCTTATCCTCTTCTCCTTTCCCACTTCTGTGTGAAATGCCTCACCACTTCTTTTGTATAGTAAGTTATCTGTCTGGACATAGAGACATTATAAATAGCATTTCCTCAGATGACCTCTGCCCCCTTGTGTAGTGGGCTGGATAGAGTTGTTAGGGGCTGGGAAACTAATCCATCCACATATAGGTTTGGTAGCTGTATCTGTAGCTTTGGTCAGAGCGAGGGTGCTTTGGTGAGGTGTATTTTTACATGCAGTCTACCCTGTGTTTCCTGCTAACCAGGAATTTCATACCCAGCCATGTCTTACACTAATTACCCCAAAATGTCCTTTTCTGGCTTCTAACTGTGATTTGCTTGTCATGTGCACAGATCACCTTTGTAAAAGGCTGGAAAATGCTAAGTAAATTCAGAAAATGGCTTTTTCAAGTGCTGCAGACTTTTATATGGCTGCTTTCCTCTTGGAACCAGCACTCAAGTTCATGCAAGACTGAACCTTGCAGTCATGAACAGGAGTTAGATTTTGTATTTTGTAGCCTGTAACTGTTAGGACTGCTCCAGATAATGCTGTCATATCCAGTATGTTGGGATACTGTTAGGGAATCCCTATTTATTGCAACAGGACAAGGGAGGGGAAAGTCTTGCATATACTTGAGGAAAAGTTCTTCCCTGGCAGTGAGCTCCGTGAATCGGTTAGGACCAAAAATGGGTAAGATGCTGCCTTCTAGGAGTTAGGATTTCTGTGGTTCTGGTGTTGGTCTGTCACAACTTTCCACCCAACCTGTGGTGCTTTCCATGCTGCCCTACCGTGTGCATGTCTATATGTCTATCCGTGTTTGTCTGTTTCCCTGCCTCCCTTCTGCTCAGCGGGTGATCAGAGGCCGCAGCCAGAGCCTGGATACCATGGGAATATCCATGAGAAAGCAGCAGCCAGCCACCCTGCCCAGCCGCCCAACTACAGCTGGCCTTGCCCTCAGCCAGAGTGTCGCCGAGGGCCCTAAGGCCATTGCTGCGGTAAGGTATTTGGGTGGCCTGTAAGAAGAAACCTGGCCCACTCGTACATTCTATTTCTCTTTCCCTATTAGCTTGTCCTCTTGTCCTTCTGCGAATCTCTTTCTGTTGTATCATTCCTTTTCACAAGTGGAGACAGCGTGTGTTGCAGCCTGTTTTGTCTGTGCCTATCTCTAGCCACAGTTCATCTGTAAACTAAAGCTGAGATTGATGCAGATTGGGAGAAGAAAGCCAAACTTGATTCTACATCAGACATCTATCTCTGCTATCCTGGTTTAGATCTTGTACGTTGCCATACCTTAGAAAAATATATGCACTGTGGTTTGACCAGAATGGTACAGTATTGTCATATGGCAAGAGCTGAGAACAAAAGGACACTAGGTTTGTTCCATTTTCTTCAGTTTCACCAGTCAGATTCTTTTGTGTAAAAAGGTGGACAATGTTTATTCAATGTTCTGATTTGCTGTAAATAGAATTTCCATGTTGGGAACAAACGACAGAATTAATAAAGTTTGGGGTAAGAAAAGGAGTGAATATTTTTAGTCACTAACAAAGCCTTTCTTATATGCTAGGAGATATTAAACATACATGTTCAGTGTGAGCGTAATAAATCTGTGACAAATGGTTCCAGAAAAGGATCCGTGTTTCCCACCTTGGCTAAAGTGGGATCCAGCTTATTATGGTCTTAATACAGGCAAACTGCAAAAAAACATCTCTGAGTAAGCCAAGAAGTTACCTTTCAGTGTGGAAAATTCTTGGTGACAGTTTTGTATGCGTTCTTTGTCAGCACAACGAAGTCATAAAATAGTAATTGCCGCCTCCTCTCTTTTAACTTCTAGTTTTCTCTACCTTTTCAGTTCTGCCTCTCCTCATATGGGGATATCTCCCTTCCTGAGCTGCTTTCTCTGTATACTGGCTGTGTATCTTGTTTGCCTTTGTTTCTGTATCTCTCTGGCTCCTTCTCATACCACCTTTGTAAGCCCTAGTTTCTCTTCCTCACTGGCAGAAAGTACTCCTTCTTGCACCGGTGGAACTGGGCCCTTCTATTGCATTGCAGAGTAAAGGAGAGGATCTGGATCCACATCGCAAACTCCTTCTCCCATGCTTCTCCAGTTTTTCCTGTTTTGTTCCCCTCCCTCCTTTTCTGTCACGCTCTCCTCTTTTCTAGTCTTTTGCCTTGCCTGGTAGGAGCCCATCACGTACTCGAGCCAGCCGCTTCCATGGGCGACGGAGTAGTGCCATTGGCATTGAGAATATACAGGAGGAAAAGAGGTATGAGCTGTGGGAAGGTGAGACAAAGAGAGAAAAAAACCAGGAAGAGATAAGAAAAGGGAGATGGAAAGGGATGTATAAGGACAGAAAGGGAATCAACAGGAATGAGAATTCAAATTGAAATGGTTGGAATGGAAAAAAAAGCCTGGTTATCATCTAATGGAGAAATGGACAAAAGAAACAAACAAAATAAAAACAGACATTTGGAAATGGGGAGAATCAATATTTGAGGAAGAAGGGAGGAGGTGGGTGGAGAAGCATGGTAAGATTGCTCTTAAACATTGTGGAGTTATGGTCTAGGACTCTTGGTTCTGCTGTTCTGTATTTGCCACTTTTAGGTAAGAGTCAGATGAAAGGCTTTTACCTGGAAAGGGGAAATTGAGTGCTTGGTTGGTTGTTTGTTTTCATGATAAAAAAAATTCAAGTAGACAAAACTTCTGATAACTTTAAAAATGAGTTTAAATTAGATGGTTGGAGAAATAATTATAACTAAGCAGTAACATACAGGTTTAAGGAGTTATTTGGCATATTTGACACAGTCATAACCATTCTAAACTTGTCTACTGGTGACTAGAGATTATTTAGTTAAATCAGTAAATCTGTTAGAGCTGTGACATCTTTTTACAATTATACAGTCTCAAAAGTCACATGATTGCTCTGCATCTAATATACAATTTTCCCAGTTGCAAGAATTCCAGGGAACGCTTAAAGACTTGGCGTAAAAGGGAAAAAGCCATCTTTGCTGTGGAAACTAGTGATTTCACAACAGGAAGAATTACTACATTTCCCCATCTTTCCAGTTATTCTCTTGGACCTTACCTTAACGAGGTGCCTATGACCTAATCTCAATAAAAATAGTATAGGACTTTCTTTGAGAAAAATAAAATCTTTTAAGACAACTTCCCTGTGACAGTTTAAGCCAACAGAGTAGCCACAGCTCTTCACTGCTGTAGATAGTTTTGTTCCTTATGCAGCTGTGCCCCTCTGTCCATTGCTTTGTGTGCATCCTTCATTATCCCCTTAAATGACTTGCAAAAGTTTTCTACAACAAGGAAAAACCATGACTTCCTTTTTTTTTTTTTTGGCTCTTTGCTAGGAAGGAATTGTTAAGCTGTTGGGTTTACTTAGCTTTCTTCTTGCTTATTTGTAATCTTGGATGTGTGAGGAATGGTGAGCCTTATCTTGTGTTATGGGAAAGACTTTCTGGGTGATTCTTGAAGGAGCAGTTTCAATAGCAACTGGTCTAATAGTTCATTGCTGCTGTAAAGCAGGTGTCATACTTTCCCTCTCCCACTGTCTCTTTCAACTACCCAGTCCTGTCCCATTCCTTGTGATGGCTTCATGGAACTGATTCAGTCCATTAATCTACCAGAGAAAGTATCGACTTTCTTTAATTGGATTGACTGTCTGTGAGGTTCTGACATGAACTGGCTCATGGAGAAGTCTGATGGGTACCAGGACTGATGGAAAGTACACTTGGCAAGAGTGGAGGATGCTGGAGGAGGCTCCCTCTCTCTGGCAACACTGAGCTCAACATGTCATGTGTGACTTCACTCTGAAGCTATAGTTTAATGATAGGCTTTCATGAGAGAGCTGCCCCAGTCCATCCTGCTTGTTCATGTGTTGTAGAAGTTTCAGGGTTATTTAGAATTGGAGGGTTTTTTCAGGATAATTTCCAGTTTCACAAACAATTGTATTAGCACAAGTGAGGGCACGAGGAACAGTGATTTGAGGATCAACTGACTGAGAGCAGAGGAGGAACTTTGTGAAATTCCATCTTCCACTTCCGTCACTGAAGCCACAACAAAAACTACAACAAAAACCTGAGTTTTCTAATTTTTAATTAAACACACCCCACTATTCAGTTACCCATACAGACAGCTGTCTTTACAAGTACCTTGACAAGTACTAGAAGCAATAAAACTATTGTGACCATCCTGAAACAGGGAAATTTGCTAAATCCTTTTTCTTTAAGCAATAAATATATAAGCTCTCTAATCAATCCCAAAGCTTCTTAAGACCAATGAAATGGGGAAGGTAGAGGAAAAAGTCAAAGAATTAAAGGAGAATACTGAAATTAATTTTGACTTTGATATCAATTCAAGAGGAGCTTCAGGTTGGTCATTTCTAATACATTGCCCCAACAGGTCACATCTAAGAAGTCTGCTTGTTTAAACACAACTACACAACTGCATTGGCTCCCCACTCATGTGTATAGGAAAGATCAAGTTTTGTATCATAGCTTGCAAGAAGTGTTTGAAAGGTTAGCAGCTAACTCTGGCCCTGGGGTACAAGCTGCTTTCTCTTTTGTTCCAGCAGAGACACTGTAGAGAGGATACAGAAGGTGCTGGACAATCCAGGAACTTTCTTTGATCTGAAGTCTGATGGATCATCCAGTCCCAGCTCCCCAGAGTTCCCCAGCAGGAAGAACAAGTGAGTTGAAAATAATTTTAATATTGAAAAAATGCTCAATGTGTTTGGTATTGGCTTAAGTGTGGTGCATGTTTTCTTCTGTTAGAGGCATTACTGAGATTGTCCACATCAGGCATTGAAGCATCTTAACAGTTAGATGTCTGGCCATGGCACTGTAATTGAGACCATGTAAATGAGGAATTCAGCTTTCTTAAACAGTCAGTGAAGAAAGATTGGAACACTTAAAGGTGATTTTGGCTTTATCTTTACTGTAAGATTAGCTCACATCCAATAGGATACACAAAGCCCTAGTTGTCCAGTCCATGCTTACTTCATGTATATGTTTCCTCTAGTAGTTTGCTCTGGAGTGATTTTGGAGCTTCATGGATAAGCTTGGAGAAGGGTATGTTGGGTTGTACACAAATTCGTCCCCTTTTAGCAGGATTCATGCTGTTGCTTCCAAACAGCATAAATTAGCCTATCTTCAGTCCTCACAAAGTGCTACAGCAGGGTCTCCCGTGTTGCACCTACAACGTTTCATTGCTAAAGCACACCATACTACAGCCAGTATTCTTCTGCGAAACACTTCATGCTGTAGTCTGCAAAATAGTCCTGTTTCTGACCTGACCATCCAGTTTCTGATGGTCAAAAACTGGAAAAATGTACTTTCTTGGTAGCGAAGCTTTGCTGTTGCTAAGCTGTATTATGCTGGGATGTGAACCCATCTAGGATACTTCAGGACTTCATGGAAAATGCACCTTTACATTTCTAAAACACCAGAGCAGCCTGTCTTAAATCCAAGACTGCAGCTGACTTTCTGGAACAGCTTGCCACACGTGATTTTTTTACTGAGAACTTGGATGAGGCCTGTGGCAAAAAGGGCACTGAGTATTTGGTAGTAGGGCATGTCCCTTTCTTAGGACTGCAGCTGCTCTAAGAAAATTTCAGGAGGTGCCCTAGAGCCAGGTCTCTATGGTTATAATTGCTCCAGGTGCTAAGTCTGAGAAGGAAGAGCCTTCCTTCCAACTAGACCCAATGGTCCTTAAGAAGTACAAACTGGTAACTCTCTGCAGTAGTTCAGCTATGCAATTGTATGCTGCAGGACTGCACAGAATTTTGTCACAGTCAAGGTGTAGAGTTCTGGTAAGTATATTTTGTTTTGGTGATGCTATTTTTAGGGTTGTGTGTCCAAAATTTTGGTGGGGAGGAGGATGGGAGTACAACTAGGAGATTCAGACCATTTAAGATGCTAGCTCTGGAAGCCAAGGATAAGAAAGAATACGGGGCATGGAACCACTGATGGGTCAACAACCCCCATCTTCCAGTTTTAGTATCTCATTCCATTTCCCCTACCTCTTCCTGCCTGGGACCTTGTCAGTGAACTAGAAGATCCTGGCTAGGCACATGTGAGGGACTCTTGCTCTCATTAGGTAGCTGAAGCGACCTTGCGCAGTCAGCAAGAGTTCTGCCTAGTGAGAAGACATCTCGTAGCTTGGCTAGTCCTGGTTACCCTACTGTGGAATGTGCGCATGTCCTGGGAAAAAAAGAAAAAAAAGATTGAAGCTTTCTTGATACTTGTTCCTGATTTCTGCATTTCATTGTGGGCTTTCCCCACTTCTCAAAATCCATTGTCCATTCATCAGCTGAGGAGGTGAGCCAGCTGCAATATCTGTTTCGAATTGGTATCACATGCTTTTGGAGAGCAAACATAGCATGGGATTTTACTAACAATACTTGCATGAGCATCATTTATGCACACGAGGCATGACCTGTATGATTTGGCAGCCTGTTTGCTTTTGTTCGTGGGTTTCTCTCTGTGCAACTTTTTCCAGTCATGGACTCAAAACCACTTGTACAATCAACATAAAATTTTTTCACAGTTATGGTGGTTTAGCCCATCCCTGGAGAGTTTGTTTATGAGGTGGGATGTAGCATGGAATTTTGCATAATTGATGATTAGCCATAGTTAGAGTCATGATATCAGAGTTAGGGCCCAGCCCACGTATGGTATGCAGCCATACCTTCTGCATCATATCTGTGAGGGGAACTCAAGGGCATGTAGTTCCACCATATAAAGCACATCATTTTCACCAAGATGTTATTGACCCAATATTGCAGGAACAGTCCAGGAGTGTAATTCTAACAGTTTGTCTCAGAGACAGTTCTACTGAACTTCTACTGAAACAATCTATTTATTATTCATGAATTGTGGAACCACAAATCAGGATCATGATATAGGCGTATTTCTAATGCAAAAAGAGTTCCAGTGAGTTCTACAGTAATTTATGCAGCCTACATTAAAAACATTATCCCTGCTAGTATGTCATCAATCCACTCCCGGTTCTCTCCAGGGAGCAGCGTCACAGGAAATTTCTCTATCGCAGTAATATCCAGGATATTGCTGCTGGGCTTAAATAATAATTTCAAGCTCTAGACTTGAATGGTGAAACTCTTCATCTATGTTCTACTAAAACCAACTTGGAAATAAATGCAAAAAGAACACATAAAGAATAGATTAATTCTTTTGCAATAGAGACAAACCAGCACTTACTTTCTGTCCTCGCCTGCTGGTTTCCAATGCACCCTTCTGCACTGATCAGCCTGCAATCCACAAAACCACATTGCTCATTTGAGGTAACAGTGTCTTCTCTCACACGTATAGGGACAACTGTCCTTAATTTTCCTGCTCCACTGTCCAGGTAGCCTTCCAAATAACCCTGCTTTCCAATGGACAGATTCCCAGCCTAAGTAACTGGGTCTCAAAGCTCCTCAGGATCAGACAGCTTTCTGGGTTGTGTCTGAAAAATCAAGCACTGTACTGTGTACATCCAAGTTCTAGGAAAAGTACATGGGTTTTGTGTGTGTGTGTGTGTGTGTGTTTTCCCTCCTCAGACACATCTGAGTGGGGACATCAAGCCAATCAGGAGTGGACCGGATGCTACTCAGTCATTGGTTACCTCACTGAAGACACTGGCAAGACTTTTGGGGTGAAATGAGTGTCCTGGCTAAGAGGAGCATGAACTTAGAGGACCTCAAAGACTGTGGAGAGACCAAGTGGCATCAAGTAGTGCTCCACTGGCAGTTCCCGGAGCAGAAATCCTGGGAAAGGGAGATGGACAGATAGCTCCTATTGGAGCATTTTGGTTCTTTGCCCTTCCCAATCAGCAGCCACTGAACCAGGCCCTACTAATGATGGGGGAAAGAGGCCACCTGAAGTGCCTCCCCTTCTCTTCTCCTCCCCTCAGATGAGCAAGAAGAGAACAGCTTGGCCCGCGGAAGAACATGTTTCCACCTCTGTCTATAGTGCCATCGGATGACATAGGTCAGGAAGTGCAGTGCAGAGAATGAGGATGGAGAAACCTGCTGAGGAAGGATGCTGAGAAGGAGATGCTTTGTGGAAATCTAGGTCCCAGCTTACTTAAATTCATGTTATTGATTTGCTCTGCCAAGGGAGAAGCATGTTGGCCTTCATTTCCTCCAAAATATATTTCCTAATCTCCTGAGGAAATATCTTTGGCCTATGTTGGCCCTATCTTTACTGTTCTCCCTGTTGCATGCTGGCATGTAATATGCCTGGGACTTTAGGTTTCACTACTGCTTGTAGGTCAAGACTGGCCACATTTTGCAGTGTTTCTGAAGGAATAAATATATTTAGTATGTTAAAGGTGTCTTATCTTTCTTGCCTCTTGTAGCTTTTTGGGGTTTGTTAACATTTTTAAGTACTTCATCTCTCTGTTTATTGTCTGGTCTCTTGTGCAGGCAGTGAGTATTTAACCATAAATGTTAGGCTTACATGCACTGTGCATCCTTCACCATGTAAACTTATCAGCCTCATGGACTGCTCGTTCTCCTAGATGACTGCAAGCAGTGGATCCCAGATTCTGACCTGGGAGAAGCTGACCTTAAGGGTCTTTCTTGACAGATATGAAACGTGCACCAGGCTACCTACATTGGGAGAGTGACGCTCAAGTGATCCAATACAGTTTGCTTTGAATGTTTCTTTTGTAATGTCCCTGAGGGAGCTAAAAGTCTAGTGGGATGGACCTACAGGAGACAGTTTACTGGCAACTGGGTGTATGCAAAATCACCAGAATGGGCATCCTAACTTAGGTAGGTTCCTATCTGTAAGTAAGAGGGAGGTTCTGAGCTGTCTGTGTAAGAGCTTGGCACTTGATCCTAGCAGTTTGGCACTGAGACATCCTAAAATAATACAAATCTCAGTGATTATTTTTTTTTCCTACCTTCTCATTGCTTCCTTAAGCTTTCTTAGTCAACCATTCTATAATGCTGGTTAATGTCTATATGCTTTCCTGACTTCTTCTGTTATAACTGTTCAGAAACTTAGTGGTGATGATTTACAAGCTCTGCAACTTGAAAAATGCGCTTTTTATAGTCCTCTTGTACTGCCTGAAATTTCATGCAAGACCAAACATGATAGGCTGAGGGTCGCTGTGGGAGTGGGTAGCCTAGGCTGGGTGATGCCTTCCCTACTCAGCTTAACACCTCATCATGTTGTGTTTAGGCTCCTAAAATATCTGATCTCCAAAATGAAGACATCTGTTGATTTTAATGAATGTCTAGAGGGAAACGGTGCTTAAAGGCAGGTGGTTTGACTCGCTCTTCTTTAAGACACTTGGGTGTATGACTTAAAAAATTCACTTGGTCTTGTCCTTTCATAAGATTATCCAGCACAGAAGCAAGCGATGGTGTTTCTACTAAATGAAGTAGTGACTAGAAATTAAGGAATGCAAGCCAGTTCACATGAATTCTGCTCCCAGGTGGAAAATCTAGCTGTGGGTGAATAATTCCTTCTTAATGTTTTTCACTGCTACATAATAAAGTTATGTCACAAAAAGTGCAAGCCTATGTGTAACAATAAGCATGATGATGTTGAATGCTTGCGTTTCACAGGCTGCTCAGGAGTCAGACTTCAGGATACTGTGTGATGCAGCCATTCTCACGTTCTTCATCAAGTGTAAGCAGTTGTTGTAGTGGTTTGAGGGAAAATGAAACATCCGAGGAAGAGGAGAATGACAGGGTGGGTGTATAATCTCTAACAAACAGGCTACCTTCCTGGTTTTACCAAGTGCATTATTAAAACACATCTTCTTTGCCCTCTCCAGGAGCTGATGTGCTCTCTTGAGGGCCCTCCAAAACAGGATTCAATGATTCAGAGTATGTGGCTGGATGACAGTGACTGCACACCCAGTACTTCCAGCTCACCAGGTAAAAAAAAAAGAAAGAAAATCAGAAAAAAAAATTATAAATAATCCTCTGCTTATGCTTCTAGCAGCATATGTGAGGTTGAGCCCTATTTGTCCAGCAAAATCTTTTGTATAGCTATACCTAAGATTTGAGAAGCATAAGTAGATATAGGCTTAGGGAAAAAACTGTAATGGGGAGAGAAGGGGAAGGGGAAGTGTGTTTCAGTAGCATGAATAACTAGTGCTGTACAGTGAAGAAGAAGTTACAGTAGCTTGCAAAGAATTAATGTGTTTATGTGTTTCTATGGAGAACATGTATCTCAATGGTTGCTTTTATGAATGCAGTGCTCCTTTATAAACTAGATAGTTTGGATATGGGAATTACAGAAACAGTACTTCCTGAACAAAGGAGTATGCTCCTGAGAAGGTGAGCTTTTTGACTGCCAAGGCTGGGCACTTAGCTTAGTACTTGATCAAAGTTGAAGTAGTTGATTAAAGTCAGCTTGGATCCATTCACAGTGCAGAGATTATTATGGTCATTATAAGTTCTCTCTAGTCCCATACCAGGCAGAACTATTGCAGTACCTGTAGCTGAGGTCGTATCAGCTGCCCTGTTCTCAGATCCTCTTTGTAGTCATATTTCATTTTGTTGAAATGAACTGTTCAAGATTGAAGCATTTCTTGTTGAGCATCAGCCTAAAGCTAAAATTATGGAAAATTTAAATCTTTTTCAGTCTGTTTATGAGAATGAGGCTGGAGGGACTGTGTAAGACTTTGGGGAAAGTATGGTTGAAAAGTACGATAAGCTTTTGAGATTGGGGAGTCATTAGGAACATTAGGAACTGGAAGGCAAAACTTAACATTTGTTGCTAAAAGATTCTGGAATAGGAGCAGGTTGAGACGGTAAGAAATACTAGGGATTATGTGGGATGGCAAGGAAGAGAGTAGGTTGGAAGGAACAGTGACATCTTTATAGGATTTGTGTGAAAAGGGATTGTTGAAAAAGATTACAAGGGATTACAAGGTCAGAAAGTGTTAGGTCTCAGTCTCTACAGCGGCCCTGTCTGAGGTATCAAGAGTGACCATCAGATCCCTGCTTAAAATGGTCTGTATCTTAGCAACAGCACTGAAGATGTGATACTGTGAGATGTTCTGCAAAGACCTCTGTTTTGTGAGGTGTTTTGTAAGATTTCTCCACTTCTGCAGAACAACTCGCCACATGAGTGCTTGTGTACTTGGAGGCACACGAGAACCCAAGAGGCTGGTACTGAAATCCTGCAAGAATAGGAAAAACAAGTGGAGTTACTGATCGTGCAGAGAAAAGCGCCATGCTGTATGCTGTAATTAGGAAGTGGGGTACTACACACAGAGTCTGCCTGTCCTGAGGGACTTGAAGGTGTTAAATGTGGTGATAGGAAAAAACAGCATGTGAGGAACCTTCACAGCAGAAGACAGCTAATGAGCTGCTATTAGGAGGTAGAAGCTGGGAATGAGCTTCTGTAAATCTTTGTGCTGAAGGCTAGGAAGGAAGAGGTCAGTGTCATCAGCTCAGAGCAAGAGTGATAAATAGATACTGTAAGTCCAGGAGGCCCAACACCATGAAATTATCTCTTTTTGAAGGGATCTGGAAATGATACCATAAAGGCAATAGTTTCTTTGTGCTTGGTGGTGTGAGGGTTTTCACTATATCACCATGGCGTTATCCAGGCTACCATTTCCACTGGTCTGGGATTATCCTGAGCAGGCCACAGCTCCCTTCACAAATGTTTGAGCTTTATTCACTCCTCTTGCCTTTGTGGTACTGGGCTGAGACCAAGCAGGTGTGAAAGATGGTTCCCTGTCAAAAGTGAACAAACAGCTTGTTTTTACTTACGATGAGAAATACTAATGGGAGCATAAAGTAAGTGTAAATGCAAAGTAGTTTGTTTTGCTTGAGTATCAGAAATTGTCTATTATCACCAAGTAAAAGATTTCAAATGGCTTTTGACCTTGAAGGTAACTGCAGTTCCCTCTGCTCTCCATTTCTCCAAGAGCATTCCCGGGCACAGATATAATGTGATGCCAATAGATCTCCCCTGATGTGGCCTGTAGTTTAATCCAAATGTGCTCTTTCCACAAATGCTCTTATCACTCCCATCTACCTGTGCCACGTAAAGCCCAGTGGAAGTCATCCACCATAAACTTTTATTACACTGGCTTGGGTTCTCTCTCCTTTTACCCCTTGTCATTGTTTAACCCCAGCTGGCAATTAAGCACCACGCAGCTTCTTACTCCTCCCTGGCAGACATGGGGGGAGCGAATCGGATGAGTAAAAGTGAGAAAACTTGTTGAGACAAAGACAGTTTAATAGGGTAAAGAAAAAATCACATGCACAAGCAAAGCAAAACAAGTAATTTATTCACTGCTTCCCACTGGCAGGCAGGTATTTGGCCACCTCCAGGAAAGCAGGACTCCATCAGAGTTACTTGGGAAGACAAACGCCACAACTCTGAACATCCCCCTCCTCCTTCTTCTTTCCCCAGCTTTAGATCCTGAGCATGACGTCACATGGTATGGAATATCCCTTTGGTCAGTTGGAGTCAGCTATCCATGCTGTGTCTCCTCCCAACTGTTTGTGCACCCCCAGCCTACTCACTGGCAGGCTGGAATAAGGAGCAGAAAAGGCCTTCCCTCTGTGTAAGCACTGCTCAGCAATAATTAAAACATCCTTCTATTATCAACACTGTTGCCAGCACAAACTCGGAACACGGCCCCATCCGAGCTAGTATGAAGAAAGTTAATTGTACCCCACCTCACTCTAAGCTCCTAGTTTGCCACCTTGGGGAAAAGCTGCTGACTCAAAATACTTTCAAGAATGCTGGGTTAATCACCCCAGCTGTTCCCCTTTTCTCATGGATGTTGAAAATAGGCATGCTTTCCAGGCTGCTCCTCCGTGATAGTTTCCCTATGCACTGACTCCTTATTTTACCACAGCTATATACATCATGAATATATATATATCACTGACAATAATCATTACAGAGAATGTGACGTCAAGTTCAACATAATTCTTAGGGTTTATATGCTCTGTGGTCAACGGCAGTGATCTGTACTGACACTGCAAAACTTTCAGTGTGGCTTCTTGGTACCTTGGCGTAGTAAAACAGCTGCACCCTGCATGAATAGTGATTTTTTTTTTTGCTGTACTATATCTACTCTTATATAAAGGTACACCAAAAAACATGCAGGTTTGTGTAGGGCCTTCTGATTTATGCCAAGCGAGCCACGGTTAAAAGGGATAAACCTATTGACTTCTTAGTCTCACCTAATCAGAAGAGTGTACAGGTGTAGCCTTGAGTGCCATTGCTGACTGCAGTAAGAAAGCTTGATGATTTTACCATCCACACCATTTAGAATGTGTTTGTGGTAATAGATGACGGGATGGAGAGAAAGGAAAGGAAAGGTTATGTGTATCTGTGACGTACATGAGGTAGCAGAATTGAGCCTGCATTTTCTAAGCACAAAGTGAAATCTTGTCCTTGTGGATGTCAAAGTTTTTGAAATTTTATTTTCCAGAAATGCTAACAGTTCTTAAGGCAGAAAAAGATAGGATAAAGAAAGAGTAATGTGTTATGCTAAAAAATTCAGGAAACCTCCCCCAAGGATTATATATTTATTTTGATTTTTCCAAATAATAAAAAGTTTTCTATTTATGTACTACAGCCAGTCCTGATTGATAGAAAACTAATTACCAAAAGATCAAGTGTGGCAATACATGTTAATATCCCTACTGTGCTGGTTGCAATTGGGATAGAGTTAATTTTCTTCCTGGTAGCTGCTGGTTTGGGTTTAGTATAAGAATAATGTTGATAACACATATTGTTTCAGATGTTGCTAAGTAATGTTACATTAAGGCAAGGACTTTTTCAGCTTTCTGTGGAAGCTGAGAGGGAGCATAGACAGAACAAGCTGGCCAAAGGGATAATCCATACCACAGATGTCATGCTCAGAATATAAATGGGGGTTACCTAATGGACAAGGATCAGTGATTGCTGCTCGAGATGGACTGGACAATCGATCATTGGGTGGTGAGAGCAATTTGTGTTGCATCCCTTTATAGCATATATTTTTTTACCATTATTATTTTTTTTCCTCCTCTGTTACTGTTCTATTAAACTGTCTTCATCTCAACCCATGAGTTTTTTTCTCCTTTTTCTCCCTTTTCTCCCAACCATACTGGGAGTGGGGGGGAATGAGTGAATGGCTGTGTGGTCCTACTTACCAGCTGGGGTTAAACCACGACACCTAGACAAAATTATATTTAAATGAACATTGATAATTTGGGTCAATCTATTCAACAGGGAAGAACATTAATTATCCATAACCAAGCATAATAAACTGAAGAAATGCTGGAGTTAAGATAAACTGAAAGCAAATAAAACACTTTGGAACACAGAGAGGCACCTGGGTATTTTAGTTTTGCCCTTTAGTGAGTTATACAGTAACTGTTCAGCCACAGTTAATCTTCTGTGTAAAATCAGACTGAACTGATTTTTTTATGAAGAAACCTAAGACGTTTTAGATGCCCACTGTAAGTCTGGATCACACACTGAATGATTCTAAAATTCCTAACCTATGTACATGTTCTTGGATTCTCCAATTTGCTATTCAGATTCAGAGAGCAAAGTTACAGAAAAGAAGAAAGAAATGGTGGCAATCTGTGGTCCTTCTGCTACTAGAACTAGATAAAGACACAAAGAACTACCACTGCCAAAGCTGCTACTTTCTGAGTTGGCTTTAAAGCACCAAAACATGTCTCATAGGCCAGTGCATATCGCATGAGGCAGAGGTGACTTACCCCTTAGCCTCAAGGCCAGGATTCAGCTATAACCCTCCTTAATGCTTTCTTTAAGGCATGTCTGGGTTAGGTAACATGCATAATTGTTTTAGATGTGTTTTTATTCAGTTACTTGGTCTATTAGTCACTACCTACAAACATACATCATAATTATATTTTATAGTACTGGAGCTGGGATATATACAAAATGGAGAGCCACTGAGGTACTGCAACTTCATGTTGTTTAAAGCCACATTTGGATAACAAATGGCAGTGATTTGCCAGTTTTATTTTTAAACTTTTAAATTTCATCATGAAAAGGCGGTATTCTACCTTTGAAAAGCTGGAAACGTAGTTGCATTTCATCTGTTCCCTAGAAAATATTGGTATGATCATACATAGTTCAAAAAGAAAAAAGAAGTTCCTGTGAAGGAGGTCTTAGCTTTCCACCTTATTGCAGAAATCACTCATTAGCTGAATTTTACAGCTTTCTTAACTTTCCTGATTGAATGCTGGATAGATATGCCATCAAAGTAATTCGTCTGTTCCTTCTACCCTTTTAGTACATTCTACTCTGTCACCAACTCGTTAACTCAAACTCTTTCCATTTTCCTCTGATTCAAAGAAAAGAGTTAGAATACAGATTTACTGTTGCAATACAGCTATGCATAAAGTCCCAGGAATTATACTATCTATGAAATTATGATATTTAATAATTTTTAATCAGCCTTAGTGCATAGGATGGAGGGTCACCTAAGAATAAATTTCAATGGTATGAGAAAGAGGGTTTTTACTTTAAAGACATTGTACTCATTTCTTGTGAAATATGTATGGTGAATATTACAGAAAGGAAAAGAATGTTTTAAGTTTGCAAAGTATTTCATCCCTGTTTTTGCCATGGTGTTGATATGTGATAAGGCAAGTTCCTTAAACTCTGAGGTCAGATGTGGGAATCTTAAGGGAGGGGTCAGAGAGAGGGGAAGGAAGGGAAACATTGTGAGACGGTAAGATTCGACTCTGATTCACAAAGTATATTCTTAAGGCACTCGGGTTGCACAGAAGTATTCAGTAATGGTGTTTATTAGTTTGACTGCATGATGCTGTCACCCACTGGAACCTGCTGTATTATTTAAAACTATTTTTTGTGTATAATGGCAGACTGATACAGGAATTGAAAATGGGACTGATGGAAACACTTGGGAAAGTTGGAGAATGCGTTCATTTCTTATTAGATAGCTATAGACATAATTTCTTTAGGTAAGAAGCTGTAGCCAGAACAGCTGTGGCATTGACACACAGTCTGGAATGAGGGGTCAATGATTTTTTTGAATGAAATGAAAGCTAAGTAGTCACTTTCTTGTGTTTCAAGCTGGAATGAGAAGTAGGTCAAGTTGGGTATAGGTACATTCCTTTCACTCTTACCTGTGGATGAGCCACAGATCTGTGAAAAGTTTGAGGTAAAACCAGCTATGTGTGCAGCTCCTGGGATACCCTCTTGATTATTTCTTTATTGTTCTGTGCTTGGTTCCCTTCTAGGAAGCAGGTTGCTTCCTTCCAGCAGTGTTGCTGGCTCCAGTGGAAAAGGAAAAGGCAGCAAAGCAGATGCTCAGCACCATAATCCAGTAAGTGCTTTAATAAAACGTTTCCTTCTCACTTGCACAGCGCTAAGGATGGGAGAACAGAGGCAGACTTAACTTAGGAGGCTTTGCTTGCTGAGGGTTGAAAGGACAACCAGAAGGTGCTTTCAGGGAAGGTTAAAGAACTGCCTTGTTCTGCAGGCCTCCATTCTGTGCTGTGTGTGAGGTCACCGCTGGAGGACTGTCTGGGTGCACTCTGGGTGAGGACCACAGGTAACGGACAGGGAGAAGCACCACGGGCCTGTGGCTCAGGGTGGAGGCATCTCTAGAGGCCCCACTGAAGGAGTGCAGCAAGTATGGCACAGCTCCACAGTAGAGAGAGTTAATCCTGTACCTTCTTCCCCAAGTGATCTTCCAGGGCGAGCTGACTCTGGACTGTTTAATCTACCTGAGCTCTGCCTTCCTCCCCTGCCTGCTCCCTCTCAGGGAACAGCAATTCCCATTGAGACATCTCTCCCTGCCCTAATCCTTGCTTAGTTTTATTCTCTTCTTTTTCCTTCATTGTTTGGTTTCCTTTGCTCAGACGCCACTTTGCTTTATCGGCTTTATCAGAGAACAGTCTGCTTCCTATGGTTTCATTATTTTGCTGAACCACTTTCTTCTTTTTCTCCTTTTGTGACTTTGTGCCTATCTTTACGCTTGCTTGTTTGCTTTCAGCCTAGCATTGGTGGGACCTACTTCTCCATGCCAGTTTCACAACTTTTCCAGACATGGGAAGTGGGACTGGATCTCCTAACGAGGTCTGTAATAGAGCAAAGGGGAACACAACTCCAAGCTTGTTCCCTACAGTCCGTAGTCCAGTGTTGCCTGCGTTGCTGAGAGTCTTTCTTTTGGGTCCAAGTCCCTTTCCTTGCCCAGTACCTTCTCTGGCTTGACAGCTAAACAGCATGCTACCTTGAAAGTGATGTGGACTTGAGGCTCTCAGGAATTACTATGGTATATAGCTAAGTAGAAGAGGTATTGTCTTTATGGAAGAAAATTTTTTCAGCTGTTCCTAAATAGCTGTCACTTCTTAGCACTGCTTAGCGTCTACCCCTGTGCCTGGTAAAAAGACTCTACAGTTTAGATTCTCCATGTTTTTTCAGGTAATGCTCAACCTTTAGCTGCCCTGCCATCTGGTGGCATTCAGAGCAGTCAGATAAACAGTTCATGAGGTGGGGACCATTGGTGTCACAAAAGACTGACACAGAAAGGAAGGGAAACCAGGTAAAACAGCTGGAGACTTCCTAAATGTACCGAGAATGACAGTACAGTGTTTTCTGGGATAATCAACAGTCTGCCCAGAGCTTGTACCTACAACCAGGTCTCTGTAAGGCAGGAGTAAGGTTGCCTAAACAAGAGGCAGGACTTCCTCAAAGCACTACTCCAAAACAGGCAATTTTTCCTCAGAATTGCAACAGTATGAATACTGACTGATACAGGTTCAGGCTGTAACCACTTACTAGTGGTTATCACAGGTAAGAAGCAAACCCTGAGTTTGGATTTTCCTTATCTCACTAGTGTTTAAGTACTATTTTAGTACCTAAGCCTTCGAGCATTTCATTTCCACTGATTTCAAGTAGGTCTAAGGGCCTTTAAGATAATCTGGGGACATGCCTAGCAGGCTTCAAGACCCATCTAATTTGGTCCATCTGCTAAATCAACAATGCTTTGTCACAAAGGCTGTTTTTTTTAAGTTAAGCTGGTTCGAAGGACAAAGTCTCCTGTGACCCTGGCTTTCACCCTTATGTTATTTCAAGACGATCCTTGCATTTTTCCCACTTTCCTGAGTTTGTTTACCTCCCATTTCACCCACTTCTCCGACAGCACTGCCCATGGCAGTGGCCCCAGGTCACTGGGATGATCTGGCTTAAAGTGATGTTTCAGTCATTCCATGTCTTATCGCAACCTCGGAATCAGTTTGACAGCACAAACTGGAGACTAGCAAATTTCAGGGGGAGAATGGTAAAAAATTTCTTTAGCGTGTCTTCAAGGGACTCAACGAAGCCCATGGCATCTGTGTATATACAATATGGAGGACAAATATACTCTGTAGCTCTAATTCCTAAAAAAATGTTGTGCCTGATATCTCACAAAGATTTCCTTACATTCCGGGCTGGATCTGCCCAGTGGAAAAGAGGAAAGAAGTCTCAAATTATAGGATATTTTGTGAAGAGCTGGAAGAGGTGCAAGAAGGAAAAATTGTGCTGGGGGAACAGAACACTTAGAGCTGTAAGAACATGAATGATACAGATTTTTTTCCTGATGCTTTGTTCCAGGATTTGCAGTTCAAGTGAACAAACATGAATATGCTTTACCTTAAAGTTCAGAAAGAGACAAAAAAATGGAATTCCAGCTGCTGCTAGTTCTTCTGCTTCCTGCAGTGATGCATCAGAGACAGCCAGGAATCCCTGAGAGCAATCAAGCCTCATACAAATCCAATTCATTTAAAAGTGTGTTATTCCAATTCAGCTAATACAGGGCCAGGTTCAAACTAGTTCAGTGTGAAATTTCTAACTACTGTAATTGGAGATGAGAGTGAAAAGCAAAGTGTTTTGGTTTAAATTTTATTGTATGCATCTCTTTCGCTCTACAAACTATATGATGGGAAGTCCCTCAGAGCTGTATGCAAATCACCTTTGGATAGGCAGCAATTAGGCCATCCTTGAGGAAGTAAAACAGTCTGATTCAGCTCCCAACTAAACATACATGGTATTCACCATTGTCCTCCAAAGACATTACTGTAAAACTGGCATTAATTCAAAACCCTGGCAACGTTCTGGGGTTGATGCCTGAGAATTCATGTTGTGTGGTGGTCTCCTCAGATTTACACACTGCAGAGCAATGTACGTAAAATACTGTCCAGGGAGACAGTTCCTTTTGAAATACTTGATTGGTTCCCCAGATTTTAACTTTGGGCTTGAATTGTCCCTCTTTCCTCTTACTCTTCTCTCTTGTGCCCCCTGCACTTGCCCTGCTGCAGAGCAAAAGGAAGCATAAATACCTTGTCCTGTGCTTCTGGTCTGTATGTAGTATCTTGGACTTACAATAAAAGGAGAATGTGGCCAGCTTCTCTTAGGCTGTGTGTGTATGTGTGTTTCTAAAGGACAACCAAGAAGGTTCTGAGATGAGAGTCCCATAACAACAATTTAATCCTTATGCTTTTAGGGTAAGAGTACTGATCAGGAAAGAATAATGTTTTGCAAGAAGTTAAATATTTAGTGGGTCATCTTTAATGTTAATCATTCATCTGTTGAAAGAAAAGCAGCACATTTGTATTGGTAAAGAGCTCACCAGACTGGTAATACTGGCAAACTTTGAATTTCCTCATAATTAGAAATGAGACTGAGCTGTAAAGTTAGCTGTTAAGGATGAAAAAGCCATCTCTCCATAAAACTGGATACATTCAGATAATCACTGAAGTTTGACCGTGTTCATATATATTTTTCACTTATATATTTCTCCAGGACTTTTTACATCTTGGGGTTTGGAACTGATGGAACCGGTCCCAGCCATTTTTCACCTGCAAGGCAAACCAGCACAAAAGAGAAAGTTAAAATTTAATACATAGAAGCGACCATCCAGTCGCATTTCTGCGGCAGGAAGACCATGCTTATTCTTCTTTTGAAGGGTAATTACTAGTGATGGAATATAGATTTATATCTTGTTTGCCATGCTTTAGCCAGCGCCATAAATCCTCCACTGTCTAGTCACAACTGAAGCTGTACAGAAGAATTATTTTCCTTTGTCACAGATGAGAGATTCTGCAGGTCTGTGGCACATCACACATCAGTGAAGCCAATTCTTTTTAGGAGTCTTTTTGTGAGGGACTGGGGGTAAGGAAGAGAAAAAGGGTGGAAGGCTGGGAAGTCAGAGAAATAAAAGGAAAATCTGTTGATGTCCTTGGAATTGAGACTAGAAACCAGGCCGTAACATAATTCCGATTAGGATTAGTGACTATCCTAGTGGATGCTTGGTATTTATCTTCCTTACCCTTTTTTTTTTTTCCATCAAGAATATTTTATAGAATCAGAAGCCCATGCAGAAAAGAAAATAAACCTAAAAAAAAAAAATCCTTTCTGTTTAAGCTTATGACTAATTTTAATTTGCATTAAGATTTCCTGCTGAAATTTTTCAACAAATGTTATCAGAGCTAATTATGTTCATAACTCTTTCTAGTAACTGACTGTGCCAAATTTTGAGATCAATAGTCAAAGGCCCTCTATACCATGCAAAATCAGGTGACTGAGTTTTATTAGTTACACATCCTATTCCAATTCTCTATAAAAATTTGAAGTTCGTAGACTATTAACAGAAAAATAAAAAGAAATATGGACAATATATGAATTTCTGTTAAAAAGCTGTGTAGTTAGGTAATTACAAGCTATGTATTGGGGAGCTGTGATAATGTGTTTCTGATTAAGAAGGAACAGATATAAAATTAAAATGTTAAAGCTATGGGAAAAAAAAAAAGAGGCAGTATCAACTCTAGTCTTAATCTTAGACAAGACCTAATGTCCAGTACCAAAAGGTTAAATATGGACATTTTGAATACTACAGAGTTTCAATGTTAATTTGAGTATGGCATGTGGAGCACAAAGCCTGAAACTTACAAGGAGACTATGGAGAACTCAAATTACTTCTTGTTTGGAAAAGGAGAACATCTTTAGTCACTTGAACTGTACATTCCAGTCAGCAGTTTCATCCCAGGAGAAGGATGCTCAACATTACTTAATATTTGAAAGACCTTAAGTGTTTCAGTTAGCAGTATTACACAACTTCATTAGAAGGGGGTGAAAGCATGAAACCAAAAGTGATGTTATTAGGTACACTCACCTATAATGCTGCCTAGCAGCTCTATACGATCAGAGCCAAAAAAGAGATGAGGTTCTCCATTATGATGTGCCACAACGGCAGGCATCCCAAATGCCTATCGACACCACGGAGATGAAACAGAGAATGTTATAATGAGAGAAATTTTTGTAGACACATGATCAATCCTTCAGGAATAAAAAGCAAAAGTTTTTGACGTTTTTTTCCTCCCTTTCTTTTCACTTTCCTCATTCTTAAAGATGAGTCTAATGTAGCCATCAGAAAGTAGGAGACTCTCCAGAGCTTGTGTGCCCCTTTTGAAGGAGCAAAAAAAAAAGTGACCTGATAAATCCACAGTTTTATGTCAAGTAGTGGTAAAAGGTATCTCTTAGTACTGGTCCTGTAGCTCCCCATTCTTGCTGTCCAGCTGGAATGAGCTGAATGAGTCAGCTGTGGTTTCCCAGATGACAAGGAGATAAAGCTACCACCAACTGTGAGTTAGTTTCACATGTTCAAAATGCAAAGACCACCTATAGTGCTTTATATGGTTTATATAGCACTTGCTACTCATCACCTTCATTGTTCCTTGCTTCCCAATATTCCTAATAGGGAAGGAATGCATAGCTGTGATGCCAAGTGGCATCAGAAGCTTCTCACCCCATATTTCATTGCTTCCTCTGTTGTCTCTCTTAGTTGGTTCTTCACTGCAGGGGTTGAAATCATTTCAAGTAGCTTCTGGGTGAGCTCTGATGATAGCCCAGCCTTTTTGGCAACCTGAGAAAAGATGTTATAATGACAATTACTCTAATATTAAATATTCTCATTCCTACTATGGTCTAGTTAATTTAATCTTCAGTATTATCACCCAAGGTCTATTACCAAAAAAATTACAAAATACCCTTGAAGCACTGTCTTGCTGTATTCCCTGTCCATTCACCATTTATCAACTCTCAGATATGAAGTAGAAGGGCTATTTTAAACTTCTAAGCCCCAAATCTGCACATTTTTTTCAGGAGTTCCTAAACAGAAAAAAAAAAAAAAGGGAAAAAAATACTAAGTTTAACCTTTGATCCAATGACTTACCAGATAACTTAGCAAAAAAAAAAAGACATGTTCTGAAAAAGAAAATCTTACTGTACAACCCTGCCAAGACAAAACCAGGCAAAATCAGCTTGTATAACCATGTGGCCACATGGGATCTACAAGAGATACTACACAAAAAAAGACTGTAACTCTCCAAGGTTAAACAGTTGTGAGCCTTAACTGCTGTTTCTCTTTAGCCTCCTCTGTGCCTCTGAGGAATGAGATAAAGTGGACAAAGGTAAATGGTCCAAGGTTTATTGGGTAACGTAGCTATCTATTTTAATAAAATATTTCACAAAAAAAAATGTTAACTTCCATGCCACCTACCTCAATGACATGTCTTTTTATTTCTTTTTTTAAAAATATTTTAAAAATGCTTACAGTATTGCATATGGAGCAGTAATCCTGCACATGCAGCTGTTAATGATTTTTATTTTCTCTCAACGACTTTTTTGTTTAGTATCCACATTTTATTGTGCTTTCTCCTACTTCCAGATCAGGGAGATTAGGAGCTCTTTGACTCTGCTTGAACAGGAGACAATGAAGGAGAAAGAAATGGCAGCTGCAGTGTTTAGACTGCAGTATTTACATGGAGACGTAGTATCTTTTCCTCACCGTGTTAGGGCAGGAGGGGTATTTAAGTGGACTGAGGCAGGATTCAAAGACTACACATTGCTTCTATTGTAATTTATGTGAAGTTCCTGTTGACTGGAAAAAAAAAAAAGTAAAAAAAACCCAAAACCACTAAGGAACTATATCAAGAAAACAACATTCCATTATTCTAATTGATGTGTAAAATAAATTCACCTATAAAGACTCATATGACAAGGCTAGGACTCTGGCTGGCTGGGATGGAGTTAATTTTCTTCAAAGCAGCTCCTATGGTTCTGTGACCAAAACAATGCTGGTAACACCTAATATTTTAGCTATTGTTGAACTGCGTTTTCACAGTGTGAAGGCCTTCTCTGTTTCTCACTCTGCACCACCTGCCGTGGATAGATTGGGGGTGCATAAGACATTGAGAGAGGACACAAGAAGGCAGATAACCTGAACTAATCAAACTAATCAGCTATTCCGTGACATATAACGTTATGGTCAGCAATAAGATCATAGAATAATAGAATGTTTAGAGTTGGAAGGGACCTTAAAGATCATCAAGTTCCAACCCCCCTGCCATGGGCAGGGACACCTCCACTAGAGCAGGTTGCTCAAAGCCCCATCCAGCCTGGCCTTGAACCCCTCCAGGGATGGGGCAGCCACAGCTTCTCTGGGCAACCTGTCCCAGGCTTCACCACCCTCACAGGAAAGAATTTCTTCCTGATATCTCATCTAAATCTCCCCTCTTTCAGTTTTCAGTAGCTGCCTACCTGGATTAACGTACAGCTGTTTAACTACATCCTTCAAGTTTTGCCTCTAGAAAAGGCAAAATGTATACCTTTGCTGAAATTCTGCTAAAAAATGGTACACTTAACTGAAATTGAAGTGCAAGGACTAGACTCCAGGAAAACAATAAGACTGCAAGTTTCAGGTTTCAAATAGGGATGTTGGATAGAAAAGACTAGTCATGGATAATTTCTCTCTTTTCTTCATATTCCAAGAACTTAAAAAATAAAATAATGTAGAAATCCCTTAAAGAGGATCTCCCAGTATACCAACTTATATGCCATTACAGCTTTTAGTGTAATAAGCAAAACCTTTACAGCAAAAGAAAACAGTGTAATTTCTAAGCATGTAAAAGGGCAATACAACACTGAGTAAAGCCTGGCCACATCACTCCAAAGTATTGCATTTTCACCTGAAGATTTCATATAGCAGCAAAACCTCAATGCATTCTGAAGACACTTTATATTTTCACTACTGGTTTTTTAACAATTCATTGTCCACCCTGGCTATTTCGCCACATGGATTAACAAAAAAGGAGATTCTAGTTTCGAGTCTTATCCAAAGCATAACCAAAAAAAAAAAAAAAAGAAAATAAATAATTCCAATCAGAACCTGCTAGGGAAATTAAATCTATTTTTTTTCCAGCTGACATTATTCAAAACTCCAAATGATCATTTGACTAAACTATCTTCATGTCTATTACTGATCTAAGCCATCAAAAAGAATCAGTATCAGAAACAGAGAAGCACCAACAAAAAGGAGACACTTACAGCCAATATATTCTCCGGCTGACTGATATCTTCACGCTGGTAAAAGAATAAAATAAGTAATTGAGTACTTAAGAAAAAAAAAGCTCAGTTCTGGACTTGAAAGCAAGTTTTCTAAGAAAATATAAATAAACCCACTACTAGTTGCTGGAGAAATTTCCTCAGAAAAAGTTGTAAGTCCACTAACCTGGGAATGTATTAAGTAATTTCTGATATGAACTACTGATCCACTCAGCCCACAGGATTCATCAAACATACCTAAAAAAAGGCAAACTAAGCTGTCTATAAGGCAGTTCTTTTCTTGTAATGGCTCCTCCACCTTTATGACCTTGAAGTTTTCTGCTATGACTTTTCATTAAAATACATTTTCTTTCTCTTGCTCAAATTCCACATTTGGACAAAGTGGGGCATGAAGGGTGACAGAGAAAAAAAAAAGATCGAGAAGTTGGCTTCATAAAATACTGACCTGTGACCAAAAACGTATCCAGAACTCCCTAGATAAGGGTTCCATGTATCGTGGTTGTGTCATATCCACAGCTGTGATAAAGCGCATGGCCCCAAGAGTGCCTGGGATCAGTGAGGAGAGAGAGAAATACACTGAAACAAGGCACAGGATCAGGAACAGACATGGTCTGTGCAAGTGCTACCTAAGAACAGAAAGATCTTCTCTAACAGCTCCCAAAGAGTGAAGCTCATATTGATTCACAGTATCTTCCACGCTAATATCATTCACAAGCACGTTTCTCCAGAAGTTCCCTTTATGACTAAAAATCCACACACTTCGTATTGCTCACAGACACAGGAAGAGGCTGTGGTCAGGGAATTCATCTCCACCTTTACTGTTACACAGAACTTGAACCAGAAGTGCTAGAGCTGAAATACAGCAGCTAAGCTAAGCCTCTTACTTACTTGAGCCAAGCATACGTTGCAAGTCATCTTCTGAAATATTTATAGGCACTTGGTAGTATTTTGCCATCCTTTTCATATCCTTCAGCATGTATTCTCCACGCTTTGGCAACAGTGCTGGGGGCTTGTTACCTTTCAGAAAAAAGGTCCGTTGAGATTTTCAACTGTATTATAATAACACAAAACAAAGCTGAACAAATTAGACCTCACCCATACATGTGCCCAAGGAAGAGTATAATTTCATACTGACTCACATCTTTGGAAAAGATGATGCTAGGATTTAAACGTGATCAACTCTTTAAATTAGCAGAATAAGTTTTAAAGCAAGGTACAAACATCCTAGCAGGGATTTATATTGATTCAGACAGATGACTTTTAAGCTACACAACTACTAATGCATGGGTAAACAAATGTAGAGCCTTGTTAATTTCATGACTTATGAGTTACAAGTCTCAGTGATTAACTTGTTCTAATAAGGCCACCAAGTTCTATTTCATGGCATTCTTGGACCCTTCATGCATATTGCAAGCTGCAATTGTTCTACAAATCAATTCTGATTTAAACTCAACAGAAAACTTTTAGGAAAACATTCCATATGAAATTACTATTGTCCTGTTTTAGAACGGATGAGCTTTGGCATAGACTATGCTGTGTGAAATTCCTTGTGGCTGCTTTCCCAGTCACTGCCGAGCTCCACGACCTTATAATTAATTTAGTATCAGTACCCAAACTTTGTTGAAAGCTGGCTCTGCAGGCTCGTGCTCACAAAGAGCTTGCCCACTAAGTGTCCTGCTAAGTGAAGGTATTTCCCTACTGAGCTCATCTCCCCACATGGCCTACCCGTTGCTTGCATTATGCCACCAAGGAAAGCCGGACGTAAGCGCAGATCGATATTCCAGATGTGCTGGTACCGGCAGAGCACCTGCAACGTTAAAAAGCAGATGAACAGTCAGAGGAGATGGCTGCTGTACAGCTGTGTGCAGCTAGGAAATAAGCTAAGGCAGGGAGCAGACACTGCAGGAAAATCCTTTTCTAGCTTTTCTGGAGTCCTCCACATAGAAAGGA